>ONZH01030434.1:0-145514 GCA_900303285.1 Rhinella marina | reverse complement strand
AGTGAATTTTTTTTTTATCCCAAAATGAGTAAAATGCAATTATATATAAAAAAAATCCCCCGAAGGTGTCCATAGCCTTTAAAATAAAACCCATTGGAAAAAAATTAAAACAATAAAAAAAATTGCCCCCAAAAGTTTACAGCGCCTTTAAAGGGAGATGCCTGACAGAGCGTTTTCCTGCCAGTAAATATCACATTGATTGTATATCTTATAAAAAAATTATTGTTTACATGTATTAAAAACCGGCCTAGTGACCTTGACGTCGATAGTTTGGCACCACCTGGTGTTGAAAGTATATAGTAACGTGTGCATCCATCTAATGAGCCAAGTGCTGGTGGACACGGACCCTCAGTCACTCTCCCCACGGCCAGTTCTCTGTAAGAAAGGACTATATTGTCAGCTGCCAGAGGGGGAAGGAGACTGATTCTGTCCAGGACAACCCTTTGGGGGAAACAGCAGCTCGTGAATACGCCGGACTCTTCTCTGATGATTTCATACAGTGCAGGAAAATTTTAGAAGCATGTTGTGGAGGTACGTGAGCAGTACTTGGCTTATCACGCCCTGCTGGATACACAGACGGGTGATTTTTCACGCCCCCGACCCCTTATTTGATGGAGATGGTGATGGCAGCGGGAGATGAGTGCATTGATGTTGTTGCAGGCAGTGACCTGATGTAAGCACAGGATCATAGAATGGACAGGACTTTCCTGCAGCACAGAGTGTTTCAGCAAGCCCATCTTGTTCGCATTATACGGATGCCATAGCCTGAATGGAGCCCGTCTAGCGGATGGAGGTTCCTTTAATGGCATTTAATCCTCGACTCCACCTCACTCCTTACAGTAAAACTGCTATTTCGAGGCACAGAAGAGTCTTCCGCAGCTATTTCTAGATAGCAGTTGCTGGTAATTTTAGCCGCCGGCGTAGACTTGTGGGGTCACCGGGTGCAGGGAGTCCCCCGTCTCATCTCGAGCTCCAGACAGTTTGGGTTATAGATGACTAAAAGGAGGGGGCGGAGCATGACACTGGGATTCACTCCTTAGGGCCCGTTCACACTGCGTTTTGTGCCGGCAGAATTTTGACACAGACACTGCGTGGTGTCCGCCTCTCATTGTTTTCAATGGGAAGTAGCGAAGAAGATCGCTGGATGGCGGTTTAAAGCCACGCCCCTTCTCAGCGTGGTGGCTGTTAACAACCACATCAAAATCTGCCATGTGACTGACCCCTTAATGTTGTCATGCTCCGCCTCCTTGGTCTGCACTAGGCATAACCCCTATAAAAAGGGGTTCCTAGTCTCGGAGATCCCCTTTAAAGAACATACAAGCACATGAGAGTTGTCAGGCTCATCAGGGCATGTTGGGAGTCGTAGTCGGTGAACCACCGATTGGGGAGCGCTATTTTCAGTATTCAGCGTTCGTAGAAATATCTGTTTCCAGGAAAGCTGGGTGACAACCAGTGCGGCAGACGTGATAACGTGCTGCGGTATATCCTATAGGTTTATATTACTGCCCTGGACCGGGCAGCTGGATTTCAACTGCGGATCCTTCTATTCTCTGGGACCTAAGCGGCCACCAGCCTGGCATCGGCTTCCTCCTCTCTCCTCAGTCATGCATGCTTGACCAAACCAAGCGTGCATGTGTATGGGAGAGTCAGGAGTGACGGCGAGCTCCTTTTTCCTGGTGCCCAGCGTAGATACAGAAATCTAACATTCAGGCTGCCTGCAGTCACCACTAGAGGGAGCTCCCTGCACACTATGTTATTATTGAGTTCCATGTGCAGGATTATGCAGAGAGCTCCCTCTAGTGGTGACTGTAGGTGGCCTGAATGTTAGATTTTATATCATAGATGTACCCATGTGGGGGCTGAAAGGCAGTACGTGTTATTTAAAAGTTGTCCTCCAGCCTCTAAGGCCTTCCTTCCAGTTTTAAGCACCCGGATTGCACAGACAGCTGTCTTCACTGATCCTTATTTACTCGCCTGGCGCCGGGAAATAAAAGTCCAACCTGTCTGCTTACAGTCCAATCATACCCATGTGACCCTCATCATTACATACACCCATTTCGATGACTCCAAATTGTGAACTATCCCGAACAAAAGGGATAATAATTTAAAGGGGCATGCAGCAGGGTGTTCCCTAGAAACAGCGCCACTCTGGTCCATAGGCTGCGTCTGGTATTGCACTATTCACTTCAGTGAGAATGAGCCGTAGTACCGGACACAGCCACTAGAGAAGGGTGGCACATCTTGCGCAAATTCATTTTCCACGTGCTTCTATATGGCAGTATATTATTTTTCTACAGCTACGTCTTTTTTTATTGCTCTGCATTAATCTGTATGTACGAGGTGCATCGGCTGCAGACCCAGAACGCGCAGCGTCATTGCCCAGGGAGCCGTAACCTCTCCTCCAGCCGTGCCAGCTCCTGCCTTCTGCCAGAGTAATGCCAAGCTCTCCGCGCTCATCCTGCCTGCGCTGGCATTTCCCTCTAACATGGCATTAAAGCGAGTCACTAGTTTCTATATCCTGGGCATTCTCACTCCGTAGGACGGGTGCTGTGTAATCTGCGTGCGGGTGCCTTGGCACCTCTGAACATTTGGAGCGGCCTGTGCTGCAGATAGTTGTAATTATAATCATCCTGCCCTTGCTTGGAATGGAAATTGACTTTCTGATGAGCTGGTGCCAGGATTGATGCTGCAGTGTAAAGCATGGGGGAGAGAGTGAGCCGTGGCTCCTGATGAGACCATGTGTGGACTCTGTGGACAGTGCACTAAGCTGATGCCCTAGCCGGGATCATAGCTTAAAGCAGGGAAGCTCAACCTGCGGCCCTCCTGCTGTTGTAAAACCACAACTCCCACCGTGCCCTGCTGTAGGCTGTTGTAGGGAGTTGTAGTTTTGCAACAGCTGGAGGGCCACAGGTTGAGCATCCCTGGCTTAAAGGGTTGTGCTCTTCCAACAACAGCTCCACACCTTTCCACAGGTTGTGTCTGGTACTGCAGCTCGGCTCCATTGCAGTGAATGGGCATGTTCCCAAAAAACACCTTTAAGACCACAGTTGGGCATCTAGTTTAACCCCTTATGGTCCTCACGGAGAGCCCGCTTTTGTCAAGATGGGTGAACGTGATTCATGGAGATGTGTGGACTGGATACAGGGATAAAGGCAGTGTTCCCCAACCATGTATCCGCTCGTAGATCCCTGGCATTTCTTAAAGGGAATGTTTTACTTACTGTGAAAGGCTTTTCCACATAGACTGGAATGGAGCGTGCTGTACACATCCAAGACCTGCCCTGGACTCCCGTTCTGCATAATGGGGCTCTCGATGATCGGACCTTTCCCTATCTGCATTCTAACTGCCGTCAGCCACCACTAGAGGGAGCTCAGACGCGTACTGCCTACTTTATTGAGTTCAATGTATAGAGCTCCCCCTAGTGGTGACATATATCCCTAATGGAAATGTCCAAAAGATGCAATGATCACTTAGGGGCTACTGGGTGACCGCAATGATGGAGTCATGCCCCCTGGTGGCTTTGCCATTCAGTATACGCTGTAAATGACCTGTTGAGAGATTTCCCACCCAGTCCAGGGGTAAGACAGCAGACTGGTCACTACAAACCGTCCCACCTTTCTGCGTGACTTTTGAGCATTTTGCCCAACGGAGCTTTGGATATATAGTACGTGTAACTCACTGCTCATCCTGAGCTTCCTGGTTCGTGAACAGAATGCAAGGATGTCAGTAAACACTGACATGCATAAAAGCAAGGCAAGAGAGGGCTTAGGGGCATGTGACTGCATGATGTCAAAAGAGGTCACACAAAAAGACTGGGGGGGGGGGTAAATAGAGGTAGCTTTAATGTTAGCATACACATGGGTGCCAAGTATGTACGTTCCGGAAATGAGCGCCGCTCCCTGCAGTCCTCTCGCCAGGCGCTGGCATGTATGGGCACATTTTACAGCTGCTTAATGACACTTTTTTATAGACGGCTCTGCGGCCGTTGATCTTCCGTTTGTTGGTTTGTTTGTTTTTTATTAGATTACACGTATGACGTTGCAGTGTTTCATGTGCGGTAATTACATGTGAATGCTGCCGGACGAGTTCCGAGTCTTTCCGTCCCGTCATCCGGTAGTAACGTGGCGAGCATGCCTTCAATCAGTGTCACGCTCTCACCTGCCGGCGCCTTCCTCCCCACAGTCCCTGGAGTCCCTTTCTCACTTCCCCCTTCCTTCTTAAAAGGTGATTCCTCCCGCCTCGTGCCCTCCCCGACAGCTGTGCCCTCCCTGTCTTAGCTCTCACACACTCTCTCACTCTCTCTCTCTCGCTCTGATGCCCTCTAACACCCCCTGGCACTCGCTGCTCAGCTGTCTTGGATCTAGCCCGGGATAAGTTGTCTCACATCGAGACATGGGGAGTTCGGCATCTTCCCTGGCAGCGGAGGGCGAGTCTCACCAAGGGACAATGGGCACGGCGTACCCTGGAATCAGCCTGCTGGGCTGGCATAGAAGCGGACTCCCGGGGTCTGTATGCCAGGGCACAGTCCTTCCAGTGTACAGGACACACAGGTAAGCCGGCATGTCCTCTGTTCATTGGGTGGCATTTTTCTGGGCGCACTGTGTGTAGTTTATCATTAGCAATGTGTAAATTGTTGGTTGTATGTGCTATGGGAGCTTGGCATGGGTGTTAATGACTGATTGTAACGGGAGAGACTGGCACATCTGCTCGTCCGTGGGTGCAGTTTGCTCTATACATCTAAAAAATTTTAAAACTGCCCATACCCATGGGGCATTATGGGCATTAGGAAGATTAACTCCCCCCGATCGGGGTGACTGGTTCTGGAGGTGCCCCCAGTAGGCATTGCCCATTCGAATACTGGTTGTGATATAGCTTCAATCTGCCCATAGACATGACCCTGTTGGCATTTAAACACGTTTATCTTGGCGCTACCATCTATGGGGGTGCCATCTGTTTTAGGCTCCATTCACACGTCCGTATTTTGTATCCGTTTCCGCAATTTCGGACAGTTATGCGGATCCATTCATTTCAATGGGTCCCGAAAAAATGCGGACAGTACACCGTGCGCTGTCCTCATCCGTGTGTCCGTTCCGCATAAAGAAATCCTCCTGTCCTACTTCTATCCCGATTTTGCGGTCCGTAGCTCAATACAAGTCTATGGAACCACCAAAAATGCGGAAGACATGTGGAAAGGCATCCGCATGTCATCCGCGTTTGCGGATTCCGTTCCAGGAGAGTAGAAAAAAAAAAAAAAGATTTGATTCCTCTTTCCGTTTTTGGACTTTTTTTTGACATATGGATACATCCTCTCTGTTTTTTGAGTTAAAACGGAACAGATGTGCTTGAAAAACGGCGTTTTTTGCGGAACAACTGATCCGCAAAAAACTGACCGTTTTCCAGGATGTTCACAAATACGGATGTGTGAATGAAGCCTAAATCTGACTATACTGAAGAGATGGTGCCAGGCGAACCCGTGAGGGGGCAGTGATCTAATTAGTTTGGGTGGGGGGGCCCTGGACAAGAGCTGGTAATAGTGGATGTCAACATCCCCGATTCCCTTGTCGCCATTGAAATAAATATGCATCCTCGGCCAAGCCAAGTGTGCATGTTGATGGTGGCAGCGGGTCAATGAGCCATTGCCTGCTGGTGATTTCATGGGTATGTCCAGTGTAAAGGTGGCCATACCTACAGATTGGGGAGAAAAGGATGGGCATGTTGGATTACTGCATGCCCGATCCTGTTGTTCTCAAGGAGGAGATGTCTGAGTTTTATTCCCCTTTCCCTATTGAAAGCACATGCATGCTCAGCCGAGCTGAGCATGCATGTTGCTGGGGCCTTAGGGGCCAGCTTTTGGCTGACACAAATCACCATTGGGAGTTGTACTTTTGCGATGGTAATCGGAGAGCTGCTGCCCAGCGTTAACCCTTCCCGCTCCCGTCCTCCCTATAAGGCCGAGTTCACACTTCAGTTATTCGGTCAGTTATTTCCATCCAAAGGCAGGAGTGAATCCTTCTCAGAGATCAGGTCTAATGGAGAGATCTGCACCTGTTCTGTGTTTTTTGACCCGAAATAACTGACCAAATAAACTGAAGTGTGAACTCGGCCTAATCTGATTATTCTGAGCCGCGCAACTGCTTACGTTAGGAGAAAGTTGCACTAAGCCGTGACACATGGGATGAGCAGGTGCACACGCATGCAGTGGCTTCAGTCCGCTTCCTCTTGGATTTGGGAGCCGGTGCCTTCGCGGTTGTGATTCTGCCTTTGTCTCTCGCCGAAATGTTGCTTAAATAGTAACGACGAGTTCTCGTCGTCCTAAGGAACTGCTTACAAATGACCGCTCGGCTCCCCTGACGTGTATGATTTAGTCATTTCCCGCATTCCCCATGAAATTATGACGCTTGGTCGCGTATTTCTTTGAATGACGCGCCGTTCCTCTATTATTCCACCTGGAAATGTATGAATGGGTTGCCGTTCCCCCACCAATCAGTGCGTAGGGGAAAAGCAGAATCGTAATAGCCATTCTACATTTCCAGGAGGAATAAATGGGCACATTCCGGAAAGGAAATAGGCATCAGAAAGTATTTTTGACGGAAGAGCTGACATTTTTTTTTTTAGCAATGGCGACTCATCAGTTTCATGATGGAGGCACAAAGTACCTTATTCCTTAGTGATGATGTCACTTGCTATTGAGCTTCCCCCTGTATACTGATGCAATGCCCTTCACCCCGAGAAGCGCTGACTCTCACAATTCTCCCGATCCAGCAGAGATGCTCCGTCCTGAGATATCGCACACGGGTCGTCGTCCTCCTCGGATACACAGGACTTGTGGTTGAAACATGACTCCCGGTAATTCAGGTTTGACCTTTGAAGGTTCCTTGTCTCTGCTGATTCTTAAGAAATCATAAAATCATAAAATGTGCTCTCCTTCTACTAGGGTTCGTGTGTCTTTAAATTAACCCCGAGGGCTCACAGCTGTCATGGCGGGGACGTGCCCCTGGAGAGCGCGCCAATTCAATTAGTTCTCTTACCCTCCCCTCACATTTGTAATGTATGGACAATTATAAACTCGTACCAGATGGTCACTGTGGACTTGTAAGGCTCGGACGCCACGGTTCAGGGTCTTAAAGGGGTTGTCCAGAATTTTGAGAATGATGGTCTAATCTTAGGATCCGACACCCCACCGATCAGCTGTTACAATGTAGCATCGGAACTCCACAGCTCCGTCCATTTTGTCGTGGACGGAGCTGGTAACTGCAGTATTGTCCCCATTCACTTTAGTGGGAACAGTGCTGCTGTTTCTACACAATGGATGGAGCTGTGGAGTCTAAGGTTAACAGCTGATCGTCGGGGTTTGCAGGTTGTCGGACCCCCTTCCTGAAGATAGTTCTTTAAAGGATCAGGGGCACAAACCCCAATGCATATGTATCCCACTAAAAAAAAAAAAAAATCAAATAATACCGCTATACCATAACCAACTATTACCACCATACAGTGATTAAATATTACTGCCATACTGTTACTGAATAAAATGTACTATATGAAGACTAATATTACAAAAATCCCACTATACAAAACTCAAATAATACCGCCACACCACGATCACTACATAGTGACTGATATTACCATAGTGTTACTGAATAAAATCCACAGCACAAAGACCAAGAATACCATTGATACCTAAACCCAAATAATAACGCCACACCATGACAACTAAATTATTATTACCATACTGTTACTGAATAAAAACCGCTATACAAGGACCAATATTACTGTAATCCCACTATATAAGGGCCAAATCATACCGCCACACAGTGATCACTATATAGTGACTGATATTACCAGTGTTATTGATTAAAATTTGTACAAAGGCCAAGATTACCAATATAGAAAGTCTAAATAATACTGCCACACCATGATCACTACATAGTGACGGAATAATATTACCGTACTGTTACTGAATAAAAACCACTATGCAAGGACCAATATTACAATAATCCCACTATACAAGGCCCAATAATCCCACTATACAAGGCCCAAATAATACCGCTACACCGTGATCACTACATAGGCTGATATAACCAATATTATTGATAAAAAAACTTGCACAAAGGCCAAGATTACCAATATAGAAAGTCTAAATAATACCGCCACACCATGATCACTACATAGTGACGGAATAATATTACCGTACTGTTACTGAGTGAAAACAACTATATAAGGACCAATATTACAATGATCCCATTATACAAAGCCCATATAATACTGCCACAACACGATCACTACATAGTGACTGATTTTAGTGTTACTGAATAAAATTCACTGTACAAAGACCAATATTACTGCCATACAGTGACCATATATTTGTAGACAGTTCTACACAGGCACCCCACAGAACCCTATAAGTGAATACTGTACAGTTACATGCAGCGACTCACAGGTAAAATCTTCTATGATTGAAGTTTTCCATATTTTCTCCATCTGGCCCTGACCGCCATGACAACTCCTTCCAGCCACAACTTATCTCTATAACTCCTCACTTTTTTACATCACCCTTTCTTTTTCCCCAGCTTACAAAATTCACATCGCTGCTGCTACTGCAAACTCTGACACTGATGGATTGGATAGTGTCCGACTGTGCAGAGACACCCCCCCTAATGTTAACACCCAGATGACCATTCATAAACGTCTAGTAGGAATAATAGAGGGATGGCACAACAACCTAGTCATAAGAATAGATGCTCCAGAATTGTTTTTACATGGGGAATGAATGAAAGTAGTTACTAAAACAGTCATGTCAGGAGGGGCGTCAGGTAGTCTTCTACACACAAAAAATAGTGCCGCACAGACCTATAACCCGAAACCACGTGTACATGCTGTTTCATTTGGGAGTTGCAAAATCCAACCTGCATCCAAATCTCAAGCTCCCCTACATTAGCTGCAATAATTCAGCTGCAAAACGGGTAAAATTATCATGGGGGCCGGGGTCTCCCGAGTCGTCCTGAAATTGGTTTATTCCCCCTAATTGCAGGCACTGCAGTCCACACGTGCCGATTTCTCCGGTAGTAGTAATCATCTGCTGTTACATGGCGTCTCGCTGGCTGATAGATTTCCATTACGCATTAAGAAGGTTCTGCCAGGAAGAACAGGTCCGCATTCCCAAACACCCCCCCTCCCCTGAGTGACATTAGTTTGTAGATAGAATATCACTCGTATTATGTCCCCAGACAATTATTACTGCTGGTGAATCTTAAAGGGGCACTAAAGTTACAATGAAAATCCCATACCTAATTATCCATCATCCCGCCCCCTTAAAGGACATCTGTCAGCAGCTTTGTACCTATGACACTGGCTGACCTGTTACATGTGCACTTGACAGCTGAAGGTGTCTGTGTTGGTCCCATGTTCATATGTGCCCGCATTGCTGAGCAAAATGATGCTTTAATATATGCAAATGAGCTTCTAGGAGCAACGGGGGCGTTGTCATTACACCTAGAGGCTCTGCTCTCTCTGCAACTGCCGCGCCCTCTCCACTTTGATTGACAGGACCAGGTGTGATGACATTTACACTGCTTGGTCCTGTGCAGAGGGCGTAGCAGTTGCAGAGAGAGCAGAACCTCTAGGTGTAATGGTAACACCCCCGTTGCTCCGAGAGGCTCATTTGCATATATTAAAACATCATTTTTCTCAGTAATGTGGACATATATGAATATGGGACCAACACAGATGTCTTCAGCTGCCAAGTGCACATGTAACAGGTCAGCCAGTGTCATACGGACAAATCTGCAGTAAGTTCACTACCCATACTCTACCTGACACCACCGCCTTGATTGTGGTGGGTCCAGCCTTCGCCCTGTGACTTGCTTGGTAGATATGCTTCACCCTGTGATCCGGCTCCCAAGGAAACTGCTGTCAGCCGCTCATTTTCTCTGCAGCGGCCACTACAGGGGAAATGGGGTATTACATGTGGCCATTCAAATGAACGGCAGACAGACCAGATCTGCTGCGGTTTGGTTAGCGGTGTTCTGCTTGAGAACCCATCTATCTAATAGGACATGTAGACACGGGATTAAGGGGATGAGACAATCCATTTAATCGTGTTACAGATATCTTGTGAATATCCGCTTCCTCATGGGAAAATTAAATTTCTCATCCTGGGTGCGAGATCTTGTTTGCTCAAGTAATGTTTGCAAAATCCTGCACCGTCCACACCCAGGTTTATCTTACAGGACGACTGTTAACTTGTTGATTAAGTCCGATTAGATTCATAAACGCGTTTCCGTAGATTTAAAGCCTATCCCGCGGTGCCAGGGCGAGTGGCGAGACGTGCCACCTGAGAACTGCTGGGTCTGAGGATTCTCAAAGCTAAGAAGATAGGGATTGCCTGCACTACCTGGCGTGAACCTGCTGTTACCGCAGAATCTCCGATCGTTTGGCGTCATCAGCTTCTCTGCAGACTGTGTCGCCATGGTTACAGACTACAAACAAACCCTGTGTAGTCCCCACCCGCTGTTACACTCCTTACCTGCCTCTTACTCCTGGCTAAGGCTACAGTCACACAACCGTATGTGTTTTGCGGTCTGCAAATTGTGGATCTGCAAAACAAAAAACGGATGACGTCGGTATGGCATCCGTTTTTTGTTTTTTTTTGTGGATTCATTGTAACGGTGCCTATCTTTGCCTGCAAAATGGACAAGAATAGAACATGTTCCATCGTTTTTCGCGGGGCTACGGGACGGACATACGGATGCGGATAGCACACTGTGTGCCTAAAGGGGTTCTTTGAAACCAGAACCCCCCCCCCCCCCCCCCCTTTTAATATTGCTGGGATTAAAACAGAGAGAGAGAAAAAAGCTCTGAGCTCCTTTCTTCTCCGTTTCCGGACCAGAAGTGTGGTCTGACGGCCAATCGGTGGTCTCAGGTTACGTGTCGTGGCTGCACCTGTTACTGCTGGCAGCCAGTCGGTGGCCTTCAGCAGTGACGTGTGCATCAGGTCCAGAGGCGGATTGGCCATAGACCTTACAGGGAAATTTCCCGGTAGGCCAATGCCCTGGGGGCCATCTGGGCCCTCCTCATGGCCAGCCAATGAAAGGTTTTGGGGATGTATTTTGTGCTGCTGGCAGTAGTTTGTGATGGACTGTGGTATTTGGCTCTGTTGGGGTGGTATAATGTGCCACAATATGGAATTGCTGGCCCTGCCTTCTATTAGTTCAGACCCAGCTACAAAACTGGGAAACTATTCCAGGGCCACTTTAAGTTCCCAGTCCGCCTCTGATCAGGTCACGGTTCCGGAAGCAGAGGTGAAGAGAACTCGGAGCACCAGTGACTGGTCTTTTTTTTTTTTTTTTCATCCTTGCACCCAGCCTGGCAATATCAAGTGTGATTCCCAGTTTTGGAGAACCCCTTTAAAGGGGTATTCCAGTACAGGGTTGGGCAACCCGCGGCACTCCATCTGTTGTGAAACTACAAACTACAAAAAACTCTTATAGAAATAAATGGAGCATGCTGGGAATTGTAGTTTCACAACAGCTGGAGTGCATCAGGTTGCCCACCCCTGGAGATAGTGGGATAACTATCAGATCACGAGAACAGGGGCCCCTTACCCCGTGGAGCCCCCCTAAAATGGACAGCGCACCTGGACATCCCCATAGATAGGGGATAACATTCTGTAGCCGGAATAATCTCATTTAATGCATGAAAACCCAAGGTGTAAGGCCAGTTTCAGATGTGTGTGTGGGAGCGTGAGACTTTCACAGCATTATAATGATTTATAATTCTGTGTATCCCTGCCCGACATCAGCTGTAATTAATTGTACTGACATAATGCCGTCGGTACAATTCATGGACAGCGACGCACAGCATTATAATGTCACAGGAGCAGCATTAAGGATGGGAAATCGCGCCCCCACATGGAGTATGTTTCCAGCAGACCTTGAAATTGACCTTATTAGGCTTTTGTAGCTCTTGAGAAGGATACTCATTCCTTAAAGGGGTTGTCTCATCATGGACAATGGGGGCATATCGCTAGGATATACCCCCATTGTTTTATAGGTGCGGGTCCCACCTCTGCTGGAGGACTCCGGTCCGGCTATCGACAAGCCAGCTCCCCATAGAGATAAATGGGAGCGTACCGCGCATGTGTGGCTCCCGCTCCCATTCATTTCTATAGAGCCGACGGAAATAGCCGAACCAGCGCTCGTCAATTTTCGGCGGCCCCATAGAAAATGAATGGAGGGCGGCTGTGCATGCGCGGCGTGCCCTCCTTCACTTTCGGGACTCCGTTCTGGATACCTATAAGACAATGGGGGCTTATCCTAGTGATATGTCCTCATTGTCTGTGATGGGACAAACCCTTTAAGGAGTCAGGCCCAATTGCAATGGACCCTCAGAACTACTCACCCTTGTGCACTCAAAGTACTAGAGATACGAGCCACAGGTAGACTAAAGGTACTTCTGTCAGCACCCGGTGAGCGGGTTTGGGTGCTTTTGTATTGATTCCTTTTGTGCTGCCGCTGAGACGTTACGCCATTTATTGTGCCGCTTATCTTTATGGCCGCCCTTTGAGCAAGTTGAAGAAAATCTGCAACCTTTACCAAGATGTTGAGTCAGATTCTAAGTCATTTTGTCTTCTCTTCCTTCCTCTCAGGCTTCCAGACCCTATGGCGGCCCCATCCCCCTGCAAGGAGTGGCCGTGCTGCCGTTGCACCTACCTAAATTCCCACGAGCTGCGGCATTGCTCGATGTGCGAAGCTCCTCGCAATCTGCCCGATCTCAACCACATCCTAAGACTCAGCTCAGCCGAACAGCATTGGTCCTGCAGCCGATGCACCTTCTCCAATCTTACTCCAACCAACCCTTCACCTCCGCCAACGGGATGCCAGCTTTGTGGGTTCCTGCCGCCTCCAGCCGTTCCCAATGGTATATTTCGCGGACCGCAGGAAGAGGCGAGATCCCCCGTCCAAGAATCCGACCCGGAGGATATAACTAGTCCTACTCTCCAGTCTACAGTCAATTCTGGTTGGAGTTGTCTTCGTTGTACTCTTCATAACACTCCTGTGGCCACCTCCTGCTCGGCTTGTGGTGGACCACGTAAATTGTCCCTACCCAAAATACCGCCGGAGGCGTTGGTAGTTCCGGAAGTTCTCCCACCCCCTGCTGCTTTTCAAGGAGCCGACGAACAAGCAACAGCTCCTCTGCGTGAGCCAGATTCTCCCAGACCCTTACCTGCGCTGCCACTCTCACCGGGACCACACAATATTCCCGTACCAAGAAGCCGGAGAGAGGTGGCGCCAGACAACCCGCTCTCTCCTCCTCTTTCCGCCCCAAGTCGTCTTCCTAAACGCTTGAGCGTCTTGGAAGAAGAGGTAACGGCAGCTGAAACGACTCCATCCTCTGCTGAGCCGCCGACTCCGGACACCAGTTGGTCATGCGGAAAATGCACTTTGCGTAACCTCGGTAGCGCCAGCAGGTGTTGCGTCTGCGGAGCGGTGCGGGCAGCCGAAAGTGAGAGTTTAACACCTGCAACGGAGAGCTTGCCATCCCCATCCGGTGCAGTGGTCCTCCCAATGCCGGTCCCTCGGAGGACAGAGTGGGCCTGCCCGGCATGCACCCTCATAAATGACACTCACTGCCCACACTGCCTGGCATGTCACACACCGCAGGGCTACATGGCCCAGCGGCGTAACGTGGGGGCGCGGATGCTGCGTCGCCGGGAGAGCGTGAGGGCTGAAACCAGAAGGCAGACGGACGAAGGCGAGGCCAAGGAGCTTTGGGAGAACATCGTCAGCTTTTGCCGAGAGGTGAGATCTATTATTGTCTACAACACAAAAATGTGACTTTACCTGCCGTGAACTTTATTTTTTGTATTTGTGCTGTTTTTGGACGATGTGGCGTGGGTGTACTTCCTAATTGATACCTGTTGGCCTTCTTTCAAAAAACGGCACCACCCCTGCCCACAGGCGAGTTCTAGAATTGCAGCTCAGCCGCATTCAAGTAATTCAGCGTGAGATTGGCGCGGAGAGCGGCGCCATTTCAGGAAGAAAGCAGCCACGTCTTACAACCATTTTAAAGGGTTATTCCCATCTTAGACAATGGGGGCATATCGCTAGGATATGCGTCCATTGGATGATAGGTGCGGGTCCCACCTCTATGGGACCTGCACCTATATCGAGAACGGAGCGGGAAAATGAATGGAGGGCGCACTGCGCATGCACAGACGCCCTCCATTCATTTCTATGGGGCCGCCGAAAACGCTGGCTCGGCTATTTCCGTCGGCTCTATAGAAATGAATGGGAGCGGTGGCCGCGCATGCACAGTGCGCTCCCATTCATTTCTATGGGAGCAGCGGGGGTGCGCCTGGTGGTGGCCGGACCCCAGTAAACCCGGTCTCCTCCAGGCACAGCGCTCCCCGCTCCGTTCTCGATATAGGTGCGGGTCCCACCTATCAGACAATGGGGGCATATCCTAGCGATATGACCCCATTGTCTAAGATGGGAATACCCCTTTAATGCAGTAGGTGTACTGTTGTACGTTTTTGAAAATCGGTGCAAAATCAGACTTGAGGTATTGGCCAGGCTGCTGCCTTCATTTCTCCTTCTTAAAAAATGTCTTCGTACTATATCTTATGACAGAAAAATGCCTCTTTCTCCACTTATAAGCTCCTTATCCTTCCCTCTGTCTCCTGAACTGATCGTTCACTCTTAAAGAGGTTCTCCAGGATTTACGTACTGACATCCTATCCTCAGGATAGGTCATCAATATGAGATCAGCAGGAGTCCAACTCCCGGGAACCCCACGGCCTCTTTATACACCGATGGGTGGGGTTCCTGAGGATAGGACAACAATATGTAAATCCTGGAGAACCTCTTCCTAGGCCGCGTGACTGCACGTTAGTCGTTTACGTTTGTCATTCCCATGGTCTAGGTTCAGCTGAGCTGCAATACCAAGTGCAACCACTATACAATAGATGGCGCTGTTCTTCATAAACTGCAAGGAGGCCATGATGTCCTCAAATAGCTGACTGGCAGGGGTCCTGGGTGCCAAACCCCCAGCAATCCCATATTGATGACCTAGCCTGAGGATAGGTCATCAATATGTAAGTCCCGGAGAACCCCTTTAATTCATGCTAAAACCCGCCTTAAGACAGATTATCAGCTCACTCAGGGATCAGGTTACTTGATGCTCATGAAGGCTCATGGAGCTGCTTGAGGGAGACAGATGCACAGTTTTCTATCTATCCTGAGTGCTGGATTCACAGCTACACTGCTCTGTACTGCTGTATAATGTCATCCATGCTGCTGCTGCTTCTGATGGGATCTGTAGAAATCCAGGGGAGAAGGAACTCCTCCTCCCTATGCGTATATGACCGGTGACTTGCATCATAATCCCACATCCATTATTTTCTATGAGAGTATTTTGTCAGTAGTGTGCAGGTCCAAAACCTAACCGTACATGGGTCAGTGCACTGAGGACACCGTCTGCTTCATGTTATGTTTTGACCGGAGATGTTGGGAGTGCTCTTCTGTCTGCTATGGATATGTATTCTACATCTGTGGCTCTCCAGCCATTGAGATACTACAACTCTCAGCATGGCCAACAGTCTTAGACCCCCAAGGAGCCCAAGGTAGCCCTTGAGGTATGCTGCCAGCTCTCCTCTAGTTTTAAAGCACCTAAGCCAGCCACGTGCCTAAAATGGCTGTGGGGAAAACGCTTCTTTGGCTGACTGTCATGCCTCCCGACCCCCCCACATACATGCATGCATGGCTCAGCTGAGCATGCATGTATTCTCAGTGGGGAGAGTAAAATAAACAGTAGTTCTTCCCCTGACAGCTGCCATCGGGTGGTCCCCAGAACCTTGTGAGATGGTGTCAGACATTGCCCCTATGACCTGTGATTGTGTTCGTTGTGAGTCGCCTACATCTGTTCTGCCCTCATCCCGCCCTGAATGACCGCACAGTGCCCGCTGTGTGAGATCTCCAGCTCGGTGGAAGCGAATCCCTGGCACGGCCTGCCCTTGTTCATTGTTGCGGGCAGCGATCCTGGTAACAGTTGTGAACGTGGCCGCGTTCCAGTAAAGCCTCATCACCTGCACTGGAAGGGACTGTCAACACGGAAACCGTGAACTCGACACCACTCGACGCGAACCTGACACCGACGGTATTCTAAAACGCCATACACTACATGACAGCAGCGTGCACACAGTGACACAATGGTTTCTATTTAAAGTGCACCTTCCGTGCGACAAGTGAAGGAGGCGTAGGGGGGTTTAACCCTGTGAGTGCTTAAGTGATTAGTCATGCTCCTCATCGCCTATATAATACACTGTAACGCTTCAGTATAGCAGTGTATTACGACTGTCAGTGGAAAACGGACTGAAAGCCATTTTTTAGGCCAGGAAAGCAACCCATGGTCACCCTGCGTCTCATTGTGGGCGGGTGATGGGTTGACAGAGGGAACCCCCTCTCTCTTTATAACCATTTAAATGCCTTGTTGCTATTGACTGCAGCAAATAAGGGGTTAAACAACTGGAATTGAAGTCACGGGTTTAAAGGGGTTGTCCCATTAGGGATAGGGGGTAAGTATCTGATTGGCAGGGTCCGACTACGAGAATAGGGTCCCGTGCGCTCCCATTTGAATGGAGCAGCAGACATCTCTGGCAGTGTTGCTACCAGCAGAATTTGAACTTTTACGTGGATTGTGAATGGACAGGAAAACTTGATTAATAGTTATAATTAGTATAAAACAACTGTAATAGGTTCCAGTTGAAGAGCGGCAACACAGTTATAGGAAAGTGGAGTTCCCCTTTAAGTGATGTTATAATATTGTGTATACATTAAAGGGGTTGTCCCACGGAAAATATTCTACAGTTTTCAAACCAGCACCTGGATCTAAATACTTCTGTAATTACATGTAATTAAAAATTTAGCCTAGCCACTGAATTATTCAATAGAACGTATCTGTATAGCGCCACCTGCTGCTTGTTTTTTTTTCTTATTTCTTTGTTCCGCTCACTGAGATGGCCGCACATGCTCAGTTTCATCCTTTCACTGTCTCCTGAGCTGTGATAGGCAGAGCTGAGACACTCCCCCTGAGCTGTGATAGGGAGAGCTGAGACATGCCCCCTGAGCTGTGATAGGGAGAGCTGAGACACGCCCCCTGTGCTGCAGCAGAAAAGACACTCCCCTTGAGCTGTCATCTTGATATAAATCTAGCAAAGCAATGAATGTGGAGATCTCTGAATCCATGTGAGGTACAGGGCTGGTTCTAGCTTTGTTAGAAAGAGATTGTCATGTCCTATATGATGTCTGAGTTTCATGTTTTACATTAGTCATGGGATAACCCCTTTAGTTCTACATTTACTTGGGTTTATACCTGGTTTCTCAGCCTTACCTTGGCTTCCCTCAGTCTTGCAGCTTTTCACATTCTGTCTCCTTCCATCGATCGCTGCTGTCATGGACCCAGGTGCTCCTAACCCACATTATCCGCGCTCATTGCACTCAGCAGGATGACTCTCAGCGGATCTCCCTTCACTAACCGTCTCTCGTTCTTTGCCCCCTCCTGACACAATGTACTAATACTCCTCCTGTCCCCATCCCAGAACAGAGTGAATTTTGTGGATGACAGCTTTCCTCCTGGGCCTCATTCTGTCGGCTTTCCAGAGTCCAACAGCATCCAACAGAGGGTGAAACAATGGCTGCGACCGCAAGAGATAAACTGCAGCATCTTCAAAGAACGCGGGGTGAAGTGGTCCGTCTTTCGCACGCCACGACCTTCCGACATACTGCAAGGGCTGCTGGGAAACTGCTGGTGAGTACATGCATGGTGTGTGTGTGTGTGTGTGTGTGTGTATATATATATATATATATATATATATATATATATATATATATATATATACACATACTTATAGAGGGGGCCCACTCCGTCTGGAGCCTGTGGGACTGATGGCGATGGCTCCGCTATTCCCGTCCGCCCCATAGACCCAGAATGAAGTGACATTCAGGCTTGACCTTTCAAGCCCTTTCTTGTTGTGATCTTGTAGTGAGGAGGAACAGGGGATTTGGGATCCCCATTCTAGCAATCAGTGGGGGTCCAATCAGCGGAGCCCTCAGCATCAGATATTGATCACCCGTATTTTTTGCTTTATAAAATGCACCCCAGATTTTAGAGTAGGAAAATAAGAAAAAAATATTTTTCGTCAGATCCTCATATCAGACCCCCCATAAATATCAGGACACCACATCACACCCCCATATCAGCCCTCCATGTCAGACCCCCATCAGACCTCAGATCAGCCCTTTCAGACCCTCATTAGACCTCAGATCAGCCCTTTCAGACCCCCATCAGACCTCAGATCAGCCCTTTCAGACCCCCATTAGACCTCAGATCAGCCCTTTCAGTTCCTCATCAGACCTCAGATCAGCCCTTTCAGACCCTCATCAGACCTCAGATCAGCCCTTTCAGACCCTCATCAGACCTCAGATCAGCCCTTTCAGACCCTCATCAGACCTCAGATCAGCCCTTTCAGACCCCCATCAGACCTCAGATCAGCCCTTTCAGACCCCCATCAGACCTCAGATCAGCCCTTTCTGACCCTCATCAGACCTCAGATCAGCCCTTTCTGACCCTCATCAGACCTCGGATCAGCCCTTTCAGACCCTCATCAGACCTCGGATCAGCCCTTTCAGACCCTCATCAGACCTCGGATCAGCCCTTTCAGACCCCATCAGACCTCGGATCAGCCCTTTCAGACCCTCATCAGACCTCGGATCAGCCCTTTCAGACCCTCATCAGACCTCGGATCAGCCCTTTCAGACCCTCATCAGACCTCGGATCAGCCCTTTCAGACCCTCATCAGACCTCGGATCAGCCCTTTCAGACCCTCATCAGACCTCGGATCAGCCCTTTCAGACCCTCATCAGACCTCGGATCAGCCCTTTCAGACCCTCATCAGACCTCGGATCAGCCCTTTCAGACCCTCATCAGACCTCGGATCAGCCCTTTCAGACCTCCGTCAGACTAAAACATAATGGAAGCGCTCACTAGTATATTTAGTATATAGTTTATAAGACACACGGCCATTTTCCGCCTACTTTTGGGGGGAAAAAGTGCGTCTAATAAAGTGAAAAATACGGTAGGTATGAACCTACCAGAGATGACTATTTCCAAAGGCTGCAATACCAGACACAGCCCATGGACAGCTCCAGCAGCGGGAAAAGTAGCTACCTGGAGGGGGGAGGGTTGCTTTACATGTTGCTACCTCCTGAATGGTAGCAGCTAGAAACATGCAACTCTTGTTTGAAAGCAGACATTCCAGGCTTTTAGACAATACCAGATGACAACAATATGTTCAGGACAGAGAAAGATATCACTGATAGAAATCGGATGCTGTGAATGCAGCTGAAAGTGAAAGTAAAAACAGGTTTTACTCGGGATTATTCCTGACTTGATTTCTAACAGTGATTTCTCCTCTGTTGCTTGGACTTATGATCGTCTATGAAAGCCTGGACTGTCAGCTTTCAAACAGGACCAGTTGCATGTTTCTAGCTGATAACATTCAGGACATAGCAGCATCTAAAGCAGCCCTCCCCCCTCCAGTTAGCTACTTTTCACACACTGGAGCTGGACTCGGGCAAAACAGTTGGGGAGTTAAAGAACCTAGTGATCTGGAAAATCTGATAAATGGCACATTGCCGGTCTGAGACTGCCAGATAATCAGTGTTACAGGGCAGATAATGGGCAGCTTTCCGAAAATATTTTATACTGACGTCAATCCACATTAGATTTGCAGTACCTAGCTCAAGGCACAACCTTAGGAGTCCTTTCTGGTTGGTGCTACATGTTGGGGGGGTTGGTACAGTAAAAAAACCGCCATCTGACTGCACTGTGTAAATACAGCCTTATGCCGCTGGTTACTGATCGAGCTCTGGTCATTTGTATAGGTTTCTCAGTGCGCTGGCGGTGCTGGCAGAAAGACCCGAACTGGTGGAGAGAGTAATGATCACAAGGACCATATGCACAGAAGGAGCTTATCAGGTGCGACTATGCAAGGATGGGACCTGGACCACCGTCCTGGTGGACGACATGTTGCCGTGCGATGAAGCTGGCTATCTCCTTTTCTCTCAGGTGAGTGGAAAACAGCACTCTACCCTACGATAAATACAGCACCCAGTGCACGGTGAAGCAGCGTGTGATTTGTCTTCCCTACAGGCCCAAAGGAAGCAGCTCTGGGTGGCGCTGATCGAGAAGGCTCTTGCAAAGCTTCATGGCTCCTACTTTGCTCTCCAGGCTGGTCGTGCCATCGAGGGCCTGGCCACTCTGACAGGAGCGCCCTGCGAAAGCCTCATGCTTCATGTCAGCTCCACTAACCCCCGAGAGGAGACAGTGGACACGGATCTCATCTGGGCCAAAATGCTGAGCTCTAAGGAAGCCGGGTGAGAGCAGCAGATCGGTCACTGGGGGTCATTTATCAAAGACCGGCGTCTTACATTGGGCTTAGATAGCCCTGTGATGCTGGAGAATGCGCTTAAAGAAGAACTCCCGACAAAAATTTTATTCCATGTCCTGCTAGAAATGTACATGGTATAATCTGTAGTGAATGTCATTTTCTTACCAGTGTCTGAATTTTTGACTTATATCATCCTGAAGTTTCTTATCAGTGTCATGTGACCAGCAATTAGACCCACCAACTCACACAGACTTGTGTGTGGACAGGAAGTCTAATTCTCTATGTATTCCTATGAGACTGAAAGTGAGGCTCCCATAGGAATGAATAGAGCAGTTACTGGCTTTTTGTCCTGGGTCAGTTGGAGGTCAGGGAGTTGGTCACATGACACAGATACAATAAGAAGAGAGGTTATTACTCACAGAAACAGTCACTGATAAGAAAATGACAATCACTACAGATTACATCATGCACCTTTCTAACAGGTCAGAGAATAAAAATTTTTGCGGGAGTTCTTTAATTTATGACGTGCTGCACGCCTCCTCATAAGTTAAGTGCACCTCCGGCAGTCCATGCGTCTGGAGTGAAAATGACTTCAGTCCCTGAGTGCAGTAGTTTTCTAATGAGATTTACATCTGTCTCCAGACGGTAAATGTTAGTAAATTTGGTGGGGTTGGTCGACTCCCCAGTGGTAGGGATGGCATAAAAGCAAAATTTTGCCACATGGATTTTTAAAAAGTCGCCAAATGGGGTCTTGCAATTTTTTTTTTACGTCCAAACTGACATTGCCTTCTTAGGCTACTTTCACACCGGCGTTTTTGCTGGATCCGGCAGGGTTCAGCAATAACGCTTCCGTTACTGATACTACAACCGTCTGCATCCGTCATGAACTCCACTGAAAGTCAATGGGGGACGGATCCGTTTTCTATTGTGTCAGAGAAAACGGATCCGTCCCCATTGACTTGCATTATGGGTCGTGACGGATCCGTCTTGCTCTGCATTCCCAGGACGGAAAGCGAAATACGTTGCGGTTTGCTCTCCAGTCTGGGGACGCAACTAAACGGAACGGAATACATTTTGGAGCACTGCGTTCTCTTCAGTTTTGTCCCCATTGACAATGACTGGGGACAAAACTAAAGCCTTTTTTTTTCCGGGAATTGAGCCCCCATGACGGATCTCGATACCGGAAAACTTAAATGCTAGTGTGAAAGTAGCCTCAGTAAATGACCCCCATTGTCTTTGTTTTTTTAATTATCATTATTATTATTATTCAATCTCCTATTTCATACCATTATAGCGGGTGTCAATTCTCACATGAACTGCGCAAGCTTTGTGCGCCTAAATATGTGCCGCCTTTGTCTAGCCATCTGCTATCTGGCCACTACCATTTTGGCTTCATGGGAAGGGTGATCTTTTCTTTGTTTTTGTCACCCAGAACTTTTCCCTCGCTGTCACCTGGGGCTCATGCACACGACCGTATGTAATTTGCAGTCCGCAAAAAATACGTATGACATCCGTGTGCATTCCGTATTTTGCAGAACGGAAGAGCCGGCCCCTAATAGAACAGTCCAATCCTTGTCCGTAATGCGGACAATAATAGGACATGTTGTATTTTTTTGCGGAGCTCACATAAGGAAACAGAATGCACACGGAGCACCTTCCGTTTTGTTTTTGTTTTTTTGTGGACCCGTTGCCGTTTGTGTGTATGAGCCCTTATGGGAGAAATGATTACCGTAAACTGAAACCAGCCTTTGCTCATTAAGCTGTGGAGTAGAGCCATCTATTTGCCACAGGGGTTGCATTAAAGGGTCCTCCGGGGTCCAGGTATATCTGATAGATCATCAGTATCAGATGGGTGGGGGTCCGACATTCAGCACCCTCACTGATCAATTTTTGAATGGAAGCAGAAGGCTCCGCAAACTATGTAGTTTTCAGCGACAGCGTACTGAATCATAGCTCTCATTCACTTGATTGGGGGCTGAGCTGCAGTACCCCGACTTGGCCAGTGTATGGCGCTGTCTGACTCCAGCTCCATACTCCATATAGCAGGGATGGCCAACCTGCGGCTCTCCAGCTGTTGTAAATAAAAACTACAACTCCCACCATGCCCTGCTGTAGACTGATAGCTGTAGGCAGTATGAGCATGCTGGGAGTTGTAGTTTTGCAACAGCTGGAGGGCAGCAGGTTAGCCCTCCCTGTTGTATAGCATCCCGTGGTGCAGCAATCCGAAATAGGTGATGGGTGTCGTGGTCGGACCCCACCTATCCATTGTTGATGATTTATCCAGGGGATAGGTCATCAGTATCTAGAGTATGGAGAACCCCTTTAAAACCTCTGGTATGTGCACGTCTCTTGTTACTCCAGGTTTCTAATGGGAGCGTCCTGTGGAGGTGGGAACATGAAGGTGGACGATGCGGCTTATGAAAGTGTTGGACTCAGACCTCGACATGCGTACTCCATACTGGATGTCCGAGACGTCAATACTCACCGGTAAGGATAAGATATTGCTGGTAGTTTGGCTTGTCCAGGACTAATATATTGATGACCCTTCCTAGGATAGTCATCGATATCCGATCGTGGGGGTCCGACTCCCAGCACACCCACTGATCAGCTGGACAAACACTGTGGCCTCTTCATTGTATATTGAGCACAGCGCCGTATGTTGTATAGTGGCTGTGCATGGTATTGCATTCACATGAATGGGACTGCGCTACACATAGGTCATATCGCCGATGAATGTGACATCACAAAGGCGAGGAAGCAGGCAAAAGTCTCACTCCTCCCAACGTCTGATAGGTGGAGGGTGTCAGGAGTCGGACCCCACTGATCAGATATTGATGACTTATCCTGAGGATACTCAATTGCACATGGGGGTTATATCGGCATATGAAACATCAGTCTGAATATTTTCCCCCACTCATGTTAAAGAGGACCTTTCACCTCTCCTGACATGCTGGTTTTAATAGGTTTATCCATTATCCATGTAATAACATTTCTGGAACCTCTATTCTTATGTCTCTATGTTGTGCCAATCCATTATTATTTCTACTAGAAGATATGAATGAATTGCTAGCAGTCTGCAGTAAGGGTATAGAGGGGTGGTAACCAGTTGGGGGGTGTACCTGCACAGACTGACTCTAGCCAATCAGTGCTGCCATGTTCAGACTGTGCAGGACACACCCCCAACTTGTTACCGCCCCTCTGTACCCTTACTGCAGACTGCTAGCAATTCATTCATAACTTCTAGTAGAAATAATAAAGGAATGGCACAACATAGAGACATAAGAATAGATGTTCCAGAATTGTTATTACATGGGGAATGCATGAAGATATTAAAACAGGTATGTCAGGAGAGGTGACTGGTAAGTGTCCTGTTCCTTGGCATAAATCTTTGTTTTTCTCACCTTAATCTGGCCTCCTTATTTGGCAGCCTCCTCCATCTCCGTAACCCCTGGGGTCGCTTCTCTTGGAACGGAAGCTGGTCAGACGATTGGCCCTTTTGGCCGGCTACACTCAAACATGAACTAATGCCCCATGGCAGCAGCGAAGGCGTCTTCTGGATGGAATACAGTGACTTTATCCGGTAAGCGAGCGCCGCTCGTCATTTCTCAACACTTACAATAATCCGGGAAAGCGTCATAGAATAATGAATTCGTAGACGGGTTATCATTTCAGCCCATCCTGTGACTGGGGATGATCTTGGAGATGAGGTAGTCAGTCCATCTGTATCTTACTGTCCACTGCGTGCTCCAACCACTCATATCCCTTTCATTGGAAATTGAAACACCTGGGTGGATGCTGTCACGCATTACTCCATCCGTCCCCTCTCCACTTTGACAGGGCCAGGCAGTAAAAACGTCATCTTGCCTGGTCCTGTCAATCAAACTGCAGAGGGCACGGCAGTTACAGAGAGAGCAGAGCCTCTAGGTGTAATGGTAACGCCCCCGTTGCTCCTAGAGGCTCATTTGCATATATTAAACCATTTTTCTCAGCAATGTGGGCACATATGAACATGGGACCAACACAGATGTCTTCAGCTGCCGAGCGCACATGTAACAGGTCAGCCAGTGTCATAGGTACAGAACTGCTGACAGATGCAATTTAAAAATGTGAAACATAAAAACGTGATTTAAACAATAGGTCATTTTCTGATTATCCAGTAAATTATATTGATGACCTACCCTCAGGATAGGTCATCAATATCAGATCGGCGGGGGTCCAAGGTCCAACACCAAGGACCCCTGCCAATCAGCTGTTAGGTCCATGAGCACCGCGGCCTCCTCCTAGGCCAGTGACGGCTAACCTCCGTCACTCCAGCTGTGGTAAAACTACAACTCCCAAGATGCACACTTGATTGGCTGTTCTCAGAAGTCCGAAGAAATGAATAGGAGTCGTAGTATTATCAGAACTGGAGTGCTGGAGGTTAGCCATCGCTGTTCTAGGCCATGTGATGTCATCGCACATCGTTCACGTGGCCTAGGTGCAGCTCAGCCCCATTGACGTGAATAGGGCTGAGCTGTAATATCATACTGTGTACAGCAATGTACTTGGAAATCTGACGGGAGTCGGCTGTGCACACTGGAGTTCAGGGGTGCGCAGCTGCTCCCTGAAACAGCTGATCAGCATGGGGAGCCGGGACTCGGACCCGTCCTGATCTGATTTATAATTTGCTGGATAACCCCTTTAAAAGGGTATAAAAATGTCTCCCCCTTCCCCCGCCCTCAGCCTGTGTCAGTATGTTCCTAAATGTCCGGCTAATGATACAGAAACAATAAGCTCCTCTTTCCGTTCTGACCCCGCAGGTACTTTGACTCTGTTGATATCTGCAAGATCCACACTGACTGGCACGAAGTTAGAGTCCAGGGAACGTTCCCAAACAAGGCTTCAAACCCCGTGACCGTAACGTCCCTCACAGTGGTGGAGCGCACGGCCCTGGAATTCTCTCTTTTCCAGGAGGGCAGCAGGTAAAAAGACGACTGTATACTGAAGATTTGAGTTTGGACCAGTTCACACAGAGGTTATTGGCGCTGATTTTAAGCCGCTTTCTACCCAAAAACAGCTCCAAAAACTCCTCTAAACAAGCTCTCATTCATTTCAATGGAAAACAGCGTTTGCTTTTTTTTCATGAGGAAAAAAGAAGCAGCATGTCCCATCGTGGGGCAGAATCTGCGCTGAATCTCCCATTGAAATACGTGGGAAGTGTCAAAAATCATTTCGTAGGTGTGTCCACGCATATGAAGCCTATGAGAAAAATGCTGAAAATCCAGCTTCTTAAAGGGGTTGTCTCACTTCGGCAAATAGCGTTTATTATGTAGAGAAAGTTATTACAAGGCACTTACTAATGTATTATTATTGTCCATATTGCTTCCTTTGCTGGCCGGATTAATTTTTCCATCACATTATACACTGCTCGTTTCCATGGTTATGACCACCCTGCAATCCATCAGTGGCGGTCGTGCTTGCACACTATAGAAAAAAAAAGGACTGGCCTATTTGGTGGCTGGGACCAAGGGAGCAGACCCAGGCTACTGATTTTTCCTATAGTATGCAAGCACGACCACCACTGATGGATTGCAGAGTGGTCGTAACCATGGAAACAAGCAGTGACTAATGTGATGGAAAAATGAGTCCAGCCAGCAAAGGAGGCAATATGGAGAATCACAATACATTAGTAAGTGGCTTGTATTAACTTCCTCTACATAATAAATTCTGTTTGCTGAAGTGAGAGGACCCCTTTAATTTCCAAGTATAGTCATCCCCAAAGCTAAACAGTAAATGCATGGTTCACGCAGCACACCATTCTTGGCCCGTTTAAGGGGATATTTCCATGGCATACAGCATTAATGTCTGCTAGGTGAGGTTCCCACCTCAGAGGCCCACACATATTGGGAGATCAGTGGTCCAGTGACCCGTATTTGCAAGTTAGTGTGGGCTATCGCACACACCATACAGTTCAGTGGAGAGGGGGCCCTTTCCATTGTGGTCTGTGAAAGTTACGGAAGGAGCAGGACTCGGCTCTTTGCGTTATTCCTTTGGACTTCAGCGGTCTTCATTGAATTGTATGAACAGTGTGGCGAACGAGGGTCACTGGACCTGTGCCGTTTAAAAGGGTTCTCCAGGATTTTACTACTGATGACCTATCTTCAGGTATCGACACCCGGGACCCCCGCCAATCAGCTGTTTGAGAAGGCACCGGCACTTACAAAAGTATTCAGATATCAGGGGCTGGTTTGAAAACTGTTAGAATATTTTTTGTGGGACAACTCCTTTAAGACTTAAAGGGGTTTTCCAGGATTCTACTACTGATGACTAGAGATGAGCGAACGTGCTCGAAACGAGCGGTGTGTACCGCTCGGCTCCCTTGCGCTCGCATGGGAGGAGGCAGCCGCTTCCGTCCTCCTAAGGAGGACGGAAGCGGCTGCCTGCGCCCATGCGAGCGCAGGGGAGCCGAGCGGTACAGTGCTCGTTTCGAGCACGTTCGCTCATCTCTACTGATGACCTATCCTCGGGATAGGTAATCGGTATCTGATAAGTGAGGGTCCAACACCTGGGACCCCACCGATGAGCTCCAGTGAGCGCCGAGGCCTTCTCTCAGCTTTTCCTAGGCCAGTGATGTCATGTTCATCGGTCACGTGGCCTAGGAGCGGCTCAGCCCCATTCCCAGGCGTCGGACCCCCACTGATCAGATACTGATGACCTATCCTGAGGATAGGTAATCAGTAGGAAAATCCTGGAAAACCCCTTTAACTCCTCAAATGTCATGTTGAATAGCAATCACGCCATCTGAACGGCTGGATAGAGGGAGATCTGCTTTTTCCTAGGCCAGTGACCAGGGGGCACCTAGCCTTTTTGCTGACTGAGGCGAAAACTAAAACGGTGCCCCTCCCAATGCCAGTTTCTTAACCTAACCCCTTTGCCACAATGAAAGCTCTCATTCCCCATGGCCCCTCGGCTGCCCCCCTCTTGCCCCTACCTGGCCCCTGAGGCGATTGCCTCAACTGGCCTCATTGGTGGTGCACCCCTGTCAGTGACATCATATTCTTCAGTCTCATTGGCCTATGTGCTGCTCAGTCCCCTTCAAGTGAATAGGGCTGAGCTGCAATACCAAGCACAGCCACTATACAATGTACGGCGCTGTGCTTGGCGAGCTGTGAGGAGGCCGCAGTGCTCACTGAACTCTTCAGTGCTGAGATTCTGAGGATAAGCCATCAATATTCTGCTTCTGGAACACCCCTTTAAAATTTCAAATGTATCCTGAGTGATGAGCATTGCACAATACCAAAATCTCTTTTTCTTTTGTGACCTCGTAAAAAAATATGATCAAAAAGTGATATGTTCCCCAAAATGTACATGGTCTTTGGTCATTTCCTTGCGGTCAGCTAACTGCCCTGTCTGTCTGCAGACGGTCAGACACTGTGGACAGTCACCTCCTGGACCTCTGCATCATGGTTTTCCGGGCATCTCATGGCGGTACGGGGAAAGTGATGTTGGGTCGGCTGATGGCGCACAGCAAGAGGGCGGTGAAAAAATTTGTCGGATGCGATGTCATGCTGGAACCTGGAGAATACGCTGTGGTGTGTTGTGCCTTCAACCACTGGCACACCTTAAATCTGGGTGGATCATCTACCATTCAAGGTGAGGACAGGTCTGCTCTGATGGAGGCGGGCTCAGAGAGACTTTAAGGACTTCTATGAGATCTCAACGATAACTTTTGTCTTGTGTTTTAGCGTCCAGTCCCACAGGTAGCGGTAATAATAGCCGCTCCGCTGCGGACCCCATGGGGTACACCTTGGCCATTTATAGTTCCCGTCTTGTCATGGTCGAGCAAGTGGAAGCACAACCAACAACGCTTGCAGATGCCATTATCCTGCTGACAGAAGACAAGGGGGAGCGGCACGAGGTACAGGCTCGCTGTGATAAATGACTACTTCTCCGCAGAAATCGATAATTCATTATTTGTGCCCTCAGTGTCTTTATTCCTTTCACTTTTTTTGGCTTGTACCTCTCAGCCACTTTCTTCAGTCTGTCTAATCATCCCCATGTGCTAGAAGGAGCCTCCAGTATCCTATGTTAAGCTGTCCCTGTCCTCTTTCCATAGGGTCGGGAGGGGATGACCTGCTATTACCTAACACATGGATGGGCCGGGCTTATCGTGGTCGTAGAAAATCGCCATCCCAAGACTTTTCTGCACATCCAGTGCGACTGCACAGACAGCTTCAATGTCGTGTCCACTCGAGGCAGCCTCAAAACCAGCGACAGCGTCCCCCCTCTTCACAGGTGAGTGTTCCTCCACTCTGCCGAATGCCTCCTCGTCAGTATAGGCAGATTACCACTTTATAGTATCTATACCATACAGGAATACCGCACCCATTGTACCAATAGTAGTGTTTCTATTTCTCCATTATATGGCTTGTATATGGCATTTTTTAGTTGTTTTTTTTTAGTAGTTTTACCATGCTGAATGTTCAGTTTGCCATTCGCTCAGTGATGGTGCATTGAGACTAGCTGCCATCCACTGCGCACACAGAAAGTAGAGGAGAATCTCCTTCCTAACTGTGTTAGGGCTCATGCCCACGATCGTATGTATTTTGCGTTCCGCAAAACATGGACCCCCAAAAAATACAGATGACGTCCTGTGTGCGTTCCGTATTTTGCAGAACGGAACAGCTGGCCCCTAATAGAACAGTCCTATCTGTGTCCGTAATGCGGACAATAACGGGACATGTTTTTTTTTTTTTTTGCGGAACAGACATACGGAAACGGAATGCACACAGAGTCATTTCTGTATTTTTGCAGCCCCCATTAAAGTGAATGGTGCCGCATACGGGCCTCAAAACGGAACAGACATGGAAACAAAATATGTTCGTGTGCATGAGCCCTTAGACAGTCACGCAGAAGCAGCCCCAGGCTAATGGAGGACATTACAGAGAAGTACTGACCTGTCTGTTGGTGAAAGCACTTGTGCTGAGCTATAACCTTCCTATGTAGCTGTGTAGTCTCTCTTTGTCTGCGCTTGTCTCCTCAGCTCCTGCTCACTCCTCTCCCCTAACCTCTCCATAGACTTGCATTTACATGTGTAATATGATCCTCCTGCAGAGACATGCACAGGAATAAGGTGGGAATAAGGCATTTTTCAAAGTAAAAGTGTTTTTTTGGGGGGGGAGTAGGACTGGTAAACAGCTGATAACAGGAGAGCTAGACTTGTCTCCTTGATAAAACATATTACAAAGTTTCTTTTGGTGCTTATACTATTGATTTATGCAAAGTTGTGTGAAACATTAGAGACCATTTAAAGCTGTAACACATGTCATTGATAGTCTTTGTACGCTGCCTGTCTGACACCGTGCTGACCATATGCATATCCAAAGTGGATGACGCTGATCTAATATGTATGGCTGCAGTCTGTCCCCTTTCAATCTACAACAGCGAGGGGGCTGCTTTAGATTTGTGTTGCGCCACCTCTACATAAATTTGGCCCATCGTCTAGCAGCAAAGGTGGAGTCGAGACCCACGTGCAATAGGTGACTGGCATTCGCATTGGTTGCCAGCGCATAACCTATATTATTCTATCTATCTCAGATCTATCGGTCTATCTCAGATCTATCTATCTACAGTACAGACCAAAAGTTTGGACACACCTTCTCATTCAAAGAGTTTTCTGTATTTTCATGACTATGAAAATTGTAGATTCACACTGAAGGCATCAAAACTATGAATTAACACATGTGGAATTATATCCTTAACAAAAAAGTGTGAAACAGCTGAAAATATGTCTTATATTCTAGGTTCTTCAAAGTAGCCACCTTTTGCTTTGATTACTGCTTTGCACACTCTTGGCATTCTCTTGATGAGCTTCAAGAGGTAGTCACCTGAAATGGTATTCCAACAGTCTTGAAGGAGTTGCCAGAGATGCTTAGCACTTGTTGGCCCTTTTGCCTTCACTCTGCGGTCCAGCTCACCCCAAACCATCTCAATTGGGTTCAGGTCTGGTGACTGTGGAGGCCAGGTCATCTGGCGTAGCACCCCATCACTCTCCTTCTTGGTCACATAGCCCTTACACAGCCTGGAGGTGTGTTTGGGGTCATTGTCCTGTTGATAAATAAATGATGGTCCAACTAAACGCAAACTGGATGGAATAGCATGCCGCTGCAAGATGCTGTGGTAGCCATGCTGGTTCAGTATGCCTTCAATTTTGAATAAATCCCCAACAGTGTCACCAGCAAAGCCCCCCCACACCATCACACCTCCTCCTCCATGCTTCACGGTGGGAACCAGGCATGTAGAGTCCATCCGTTCACCTTTTCTGCGTCACACAAAGACACGGTGGTTGGAACCAAAGATCTCAAATTTGGACTCATCAGACCAAAGCACAGATTTCCACTGGTCTAATGTCCATTCCTTGTGTTCTCTTCTGCTTGTTGCCTGTCCTTAGCAGTGGTTTCCACCATGAAGGCCTGCTGCACACAGTCTCCTCTTAACAGTTGTTGTAGAGATGTGTCTGCTGCTAGAACTCTGTGTGGCATTGACCTGGTCTCTAATCTGAGCTGCTGTTAACCTGCGATTTCTGAGGCTGGTGACTCGGATGAACTTCTCCTCCGCAGCAGAGGTGACTCTTGGTCTTCCTTTCCTGGGGCGGTCCTCATGTCAGCCAGTTTCTTTGTAGCGCTTGATGGTTTTTGCGACTGCACTTGGGGACACTTTCAAAGTTTTCCCAATTTTCCGGACTGACTGACCTTCATTTCTTAAAGTAATGATGGCCACTCGTTTTTCTTTACTTATCTGCTTATTTCTCTATAATACAAATTCTAACAGTCTATTCAGTAGGACTATCAGCTGTGTATCCACCTGACTTCTGCCCAACACAACTCATGGTCCCAACCCCATTTATAAGGCAAGAAATCCCACTTATTAAACCTGACAGGGCACACCTGTGAAGTGAAAACCATTTCAGGTGACTACCTCTTGAAGCTCATCAAGAGAATGCCAAGAGTGTGCAAAAGCAGTAATCAAAGCAAAAGGTGGCTACTTTGAAGAACCTAGAATATAAGACATATTTTCAGATGTTTCACACTTTTTTGTTAAGTATATAATTCCACATGTGTTAATTCATAGTTTTGATGCCTTCAGTGTGAATCTACAATTTTCATAGTCATGAAAATACAGAAAACTCTTTGAATGAGAAGGTGTGTCCAAACTTTTGGTATCTATCTATCTATCTATCTATCTATCTATCTATCATTGATGTTTTATCACTTTTCCCCACCAGGCAGGTGCTGGTCATTTTGTCTCAGTTGGAGGGCAACGCTGGATTTTCTGTTACTCATCGCCTGGCACACCGGAAAGCCCACCAAGCTTCTCGGAATGACTGGATGTCCAGCAAAGGCAACCACAGCCCTCCATTGTCTCCAGAGGTGTCCGGCTTGCATGGTCCCCGACCCCTTTGACATATCCAAAAGAAGAGATCCCCTGGGGGAAGGGGCCCGATTGCCTAAGTTCAGTGGGAGCACTTTACAGACTAATTCCCGGAAAACTACACTTGAATCTTACTCAGGACTCTTATCCTGTGTAAACAGGGACCCTATCCCACCTTTGACCCCTGCCCCGGAACCCCTCCCTCATTTTTGTGTATTTTTTTTTGTTTGTTTTAACGTACCACACTGGGATCGGACTGACCCACTCAGAATTACAACGCTCTACCCTTCGTTCGTCCCGTCTCCCTACACTATTGCTTCTTCTTTTTTTAAGATGTGCGTTTTAACCCTTCTCGGATCTCTACAGACAGGATGCTATGGCTGCTAGTTCCCTTTCCGTAACCTTAAAGGACACCCCCATTCATTCTTGCAATATGCATGGGCGCAAGCTTTAACGAAATCCGGCGGAGCAGCAGAAAAAAAAAAAAGACTGCCGCATCCGTTTCTGTACTCGAAACGCGTAGTGTAACAATCTGCCGCACTCCTTTTTATTTGCATCCTACAGCCTTACCGAGTCTTAACCGATCACATGGAGCTTACTATCATACGTCAGGAGGAGGGCGATATCGCCCACCGTCATGCAATAAATCACAAATCTCATATTTTTCTATAGTCCAGTGAGGAAAACGCAGCCATTTTTTGCCAGAGAATACAGACATCCTGCACGTTTGCAAAACAGGGTAAGTATGGGGACAGATCTTTTTTTTATCTCGTCACGTTTTAGAGTCTTTAAATGCATTTTCTATGTAGAAATTACGACCATAGACCCTTCCCACCATTTCTTATAGTCATGGCAGCTGACGAAAGACTCGGACTACAGGTCTGAGCCCCTGCGGTGAGGAAATATCCCCTGTAGCCCCTTCCCCCACCTATACAGACTACTACGCAGCTAGCTACCAGTAATCATCTTCATCTGGATGCAAAGTTACTGGTTGCGCATCACGATGACACGCCCTCCTGCAACCAACAGAAAATTTTAAAAATTAAAGGGCATCTATCAGCAGATTTGCACCCATGAAGCTGTCTGATCTGTTGGCAGCTGAAGGCATCTGTGTTGGCCCCATGTTCATATGTGTCCTCATCGCTGAGAAATATGATGTTTCAATATATGCAAATGAGCCTCTAGGAGCAACAGGGGCGTTACCGTTACACCTAGAGGCTCAGCTCTCTCTGCAACTGCCGCACCCTCTGCACTTTGATTAACAGGACCAGGCAGTGAAAACATCATCACACCTGACCCTGTCAATCGAAGTGGAGAGGGCACGGCAGATGCAGAGAGAGCAGAGCTTCTAGGTGTAACGGCAACGCCCCCGTTGCTCCTAGAGGCTCATTTGCATATATTAAAACTTCCTTCTCAGCAATTTCTCATTTCAATGGAATTTTTTTTTTTTTTTAAAGTAGTAATGTATGATTACAATGTGAAACTTTGAAGCTACCACAGATTCACCTTAAATGATAGGTTATTATGAAAGTCCTGAAATTGCCGGGTTTCTCCTAAATTTTTAGAGACCACCCCCAGCAAATTGGGCTTGGGAATTATGCAAACTCCTCCCAGAAGTGGGCATTCTGTAGGGTTTGGGGGTTGGGCTTCAATGTCCTGAATTTAGGATGGTGATGGCATATCACTTGAGGACCTCATCTCTAGTAAGAATTTAGGAAGGGGGCCATCTTTAGGTCCTGAAAACTGTGCAGGTACTGCAGCGCTAAATCATTTTTTGGATCTGAGGAGGTCCTAGAGGTCAGGGTAATGCCATTACTTTACATGACAGGAATACCCCTTTAGTCTTAGATGTACACATTTTACCCCAAAGTATTGCCCGTAGGTGCCAGCATCGAGAGCTATGGACCACCTTCCGAGAAATGAAAGGCTTTTCAAACAGCGTCCATCGATCCCTGGCGGCGCATGATGTACGAAGCCACTTTTTCTATGCGTTACAGGGAATGGGGAGGTTTGCTGCTTCACACACTTATGTCTCAGGGAAAGAAGGGCTGCTCACTCATTCCCATCCCATATAGGATTACCCCCCCGCTCCCCGAAACATGCTGAATTCAGTACACTGGTTTGTGTTTTTTATACTATGTTATACTCATCTGTATCTGGCGGGAAGAATTGCCATTGATGTGCTGTATATAATGTGAGATTACGCCTGGTGTCAGACTGCCAACTGTGGGCACTGGTTGAGTGCACTCACCGCTGTGATTCTGGAAACTGGCGAGGGACCACAATTTTACTTTTAATCTTATTAGTCATTCAGGACTATGCAAAATGTCTGGACCACCTCAGTGCTTTCTTGGCGTTGGACATTTCTTACGTAAAGAGCTTTTAGTAGCCTTAGGCTAGCTGTGCCCCCACCCCACCGCCATAGGAAAAATATTGCCATTAGGTTATATAAGTCAAGGTCTTAAAGGCTATGTACACCTTTTATTATTGCATAGTACTCATTTTAAGCTAAAAATCATTTTCAAATTGGTCTTTATTAGAGATGACCGTATTTGCGTATGCATTTTAAAATTGGTACGCTAATACATACGCATATTTTAATCTGTACACTAATGTGTACGCATTTCAACAATTTGTACACTATGCGTACGCATTAGTGTACAGATTAAAATATGCGTATGTATTAGCGTACCAATTTTAAAATGCGTACGCAAGTACGCGAAAATGGCACTCGAGCATGCTTGCTCATCTCTAGTCTTTATTTAAAAAAAATTTGAACCCTTGTCTTTGTGCAGCCTCGAGTTTCTCTAGTAGCAGGATCTGAATTTTCACTCTGTTCTGTCAGGCAGCTCAGCTGATGGCTCCTTATCTCTGGTCTCTGACCTTATAAATACTCTTTATAGCTCTCTTAATGATAAGAATGTGACTTCAATAAGTAATTTAGAGATTAGGGTTTATTATATGACCAGCACTAAGTGAAAGTAAAAAAGTAAGGTTCACACAGCTAGACAAACAGCTAAACCTTTGCAACAGAACGGCTCAATATTATTAATAAATACCAATTAAAAGAATTATTTGAGGCCAAAATTAGTAAAATGCACTTATTTAAGCCACACTGTTATCAGTAAGGTAAGAATTGAGCTATAATGAGTGTTTAGGAGGTCCGGGATCAGAGAAAAAGAGCCGTCAGCTGAGCTGCTTGACGGAACAGAGTGAAAATTCGAATTCTGCTACTAGAGAATCTCAAGACTGCACAGAGACAAGGGCTCAACATTTTTAATAAAGACAAATTGAAAACAATTATTTTAGCTCAACATGAGTACAATGTAATAATAAAAAAATGCCCCCAAAGTTGTACATAGCCTTCTTAGGTCAGTTATCGGAAATGACCGTTCGTGTGAAAGCTCATTCCCGGTAATTGGTGGCACTTTTACATGAACCAATTACCCAAGAAAGGAGCGGAACGCTTATTTGTCAGTGGTAGCATCTTTCACACGGCACCTAAAAAATTGTCCTTTGTTGGCAGCACGCCACCCTGTGCCGACAATATGCAAAGTCATGGGGGACAAACGATCTGGCCATGTGAAAGGTATCTTAAATGAGCACCCATGAAAATCTGGGTGGCAAGCATACCAGAAACTGAGATGTTTTTGAAATGGATGAATTAGGTTTTTAATTAATAGTTCTGTTTTTTGAGGGGGTTTGTTCCATTAAACTGTCATGCTAACGCACCATAAGGGTCAAGTGACATTCTTACACCAGCAAAGCTAATGACATTGGCTAAATTTATTTAATATTGTTCCCTTTCCTTCATTTTTCATGAATGCACTTCAGTGTATAAACACGTCCTTACAAGTGTATGGTAAAATATCTCATGTACTCGTGCAGATTTATATAATTCATTCACTGGAGGGCAATTGTGATTAGACTTTCAAGCAAATATGGGCGCATTGCCAAAAAAACTGCTATTCGGATTGTGTGTGTATATATTATAAACACAGCCATTTTGTGCACAGGACTTCTTCACTGTTTCAGTCACAGTTTGGTCCACAAAATGGCCGCCTCTCCTGTGATGATAAATGTTAGTCTTTGGACTGGACTTCATGTGTAAAAGCTCTTGCGGTCCATAGCAACCAATCGGAGTGCAGCTTTCAGTTCTGTGCAGTGTAGAAAATGAGAGCTGAGCTCTGATTGGCCATTGCGGGTCACAAGGTCAGTTCTCTGAGGCAGATGAGGCCTAGTGTTTCCTGACAGCTTAGAGCAGACATTTCTTACATTATCAATGTCATTCAACTGAATTAAATGTTTGTCATTTCTACCAAAGCTGCTAAATAATTTTGGACTGTGTGACCTTTTTATTGTACAAAAAAACCACACTTGTTTTCATTCATTACGTCAACCAACATTAATGTTACAGTGAAAGTGACTGAAAAATGTGATACCAAAATGGCTCCGGCTCGCAGCTGTAAGGAGTCAGACGCTGTATTTTTTCTTTACCTTTTGTTGAAGGGGGTTTTCCAACCCCTAAAAAAAATCACATTCAAGTGGCTAAGTTATTAGAATATACTTATACTATAAAATTCTTTTTAAAATCTTTTTAACATTTTTAGTTGCTCAGATGAGTTGGGTTTTTTATGGGTCAGAAAACTCCTTCAACTTAATGGGGTCTAATGTCAAAACTGTCTGAAGGAAAATGGTCTTGTTGCCCCTAGCAACCAATCAGCATCTGGCTTCCATCTTCCCAGAGCAGTTTAGAAAATGAAAGCTGCAATCTGATTGGTTGCTATGGCCTACTGGGCTGGCACAGTACATAGGGCCCAGAGCGTCGTCCCGTAGCACAACATTAAAGGTCAGAGGACCCAGTAGTCGACGTTTCGTCACCATTTTCCTGCCAGGCCTTTCTTCTCCCCCATACACTTCCCCTCCGTCCACCCCATCAGCTGTATTTTAGGGTCCCTGGTCTCCGTCTGCCACAAATGGGGAAATATTTGAATCTTGTATATATTGTTCAGCTGTAATAAAACAGAATGCTATTTTATCAACTTATATACTCAGATTGTATAGATAGAAACACATTGGGTGGCCTACGCTCCCATCTCAGGTTCTTTCGGACCAAATAAAGATTTTGTTTTTTAAAAAAAATGTGTCTCATGAGTTTGTGTTGGTGTCAATGAAGTAACTGAAGAATACGTGATAGCCCCTTAACGGGATGTTCTCATCATCTGACAGACCTGCCATCAGCGTATCATCAGGACCACACTGATCGAGGGGATCGTCGTAGTTCTGATTGGACAGGTGCGCGGCGACAAGATTTTCAGGGACAAATATTGAGTGGGCGCATTATTTTTAATACAATTACCACACCTCCAGGGGTGCACCTAGCCTTTCTGCTGCTTGAGGCGAGAATTGAAATAGTGACCCCCCCCTCCAGCCCTACTGTTAAAGGCATACTGTGATACAGGTGAATATAGAGAGATGAGCACTTTCACAATGGGAAGTGCTCATTTCTCATGGCCCTGCCACCCTCCTCGCTTGTCTCTAGGTCTCGCTGCCTGAGGCAGCCGCCTCACCTGGCCTCATTGGAGGTGCAACCCTGCATACCTCTCAATGTGACCAAAGAGAATTTTAAAGAGGTTTTATACTGATTACCTATCCTCAGTACAGGTCATCAATATCTGATCGGTGGAGGTATGACACCCGGGACCCCTGACGATCACCTGTTTGAGGCGGCACCGGGGCTTGCAGTAGGGCCGTCGCCTTCTCTCACCAAGCACAGCTTTGAGGTTCATACGAGGCGTAATTTGCAAAGGAAAACACTAGAGATGAGCGAACGTGCTCGAAACGAGCACTGTACCGCTCGGCTCCCCTGCACTCGCATGGGCGCCGGCAGCCGCTTCCGTCCTCCTCAGGAGGACGGAAGTGGCTGCCAGCGCCCATGCAAGCGCAGGGGAGCCGAGCGGTACAGTGCTCGTTTCGAGCACGTTCGCTCATCTCTAGAAAACACCCTTTGCAGATTCGCTGTAGAATTCTCTACATGCGGATGTAACCCTATGTGTCACAAAAGGGTGAAATCCATGGTGAAAATCCGAAACCTAAATGGACATGCTGCCGATTTAAAATCCCCCACGGCAGTTCAACTTTTAAAAATCTCCTCCACTTTGCATCGCTTTCAGCTGGACAAATTAAAGTTGCATGCAGTGGTTTTTGCCCGGCCAAAACCCGCAGTTTATGCCGCAAATTGGCTGGATCACTGCAGGACCTCAGGGCAGACGGTGGGGATCCAGTGGTGAAGTAGAGTATTCGGCAGGCTGCTGCTCTGTGCCAGAACAAACTGCCGGATCTCCTAACAGAGATGTGAACGAGGCCTTAGACCAGGAGTAGGCAACCTCCGGCACTCCAGCTGTTGTGAAACTACAACTCCCAGCATGCCTAATTGCTCTGCTCTTCTCAGAACTCCCATAGAAATGCATGGAGCATGCTGGGAATTGTAGTTTCACAACATCTGGAGTGCCGGAGGTTGCTGATCCCTGCCTTAGACAATCGGGCCTCTTAGAATTGATATATTGGGTTCAGAGTGTCCACTGCTGGGACCATCAGTGACAGTTATAGGACATGGTTCTATTTTTTTACGGAATGGACATATACGGAAATGGAATGCACATGACCGTATTTTCTTTCAGTGTCCGTTCTGTTTTTTGTTTTTGCAGCCAGTATGTGGAACCATTCACTTCAATGGGTCAGCAAAAAAAATGAAAATGACTCTGTGTGCATTCAGTTTCCGTATGTCCGCAAGTCTGTTCCGCAAAAAAGATAGAACGTCTTATTCTTGTCTGTTTTGCGGACAAGGACAGACATTGTTACAATGGGCACCGGCCGTGTGCACCCCGCATCACGGATCGCAGACCCAGTCACTTGAATGGGTCCGCAATCCCGGAGAGGCGAAACGGAGGCACGGATCGGAACACCACGGAAGCACTACGGGGTGCTGTGCGGAGGCACAGCCAGAAACACCGTAGTGCTTCCGTGGTGTTTCTGGCTGTGCCTGCGCACAGCAAAAAAAAGTAGTATATGCACTACTTTTTTGCGGTGCAAACGGTGGGATGCGGATCGCGGACCCCATTCAAGTGAATAGGTCCGCGATCCGAATGAGGCAGCCCCACTATCAGTGCAAATTGCGGTCCACAGTACGGGCACTGACCGCAGATGTTTATGTGCATGAGCCCTTAGATTGTCAAATGTAGCTCTCAATGACCATCGAACGGGCCCCTAAACTGAAAAGGGTTGTCCCGTTACGACAACTTATCCTCTATCCATAGGGGATAAGTGTCTGATCGGTGCGGGTCCAATCGCTGAAGCACCCACAATCACTAGAATAGGGCCCGCCCCCGCCCCCCCCCTCCCATTCAAATGGAGCATAAGCCACATATACAGTACATATCGGCCGCTCCATCGGGCTCCACTGTCTCCAGCCGTCCCATAGAATTGGATGTCTGCCATTCCTTTTCGACAGGGAGCATAGGCCCCATTCTTATAATCAGCAGGAACCCCAGCAGTTGAACCCCCACCGATCAGGCACTTTAGTAGATAAAATATTGGATAATAATTTTCTTAATATACTTTTTATTCCAATTTATCATTATTTTCAAGATGTCTGCTTGTCGTCAGTGAACAGAAAACATAGTTCGCTGCTGACAATCTTTACAGACTGAATACTTCTCACGGAAGGAGGTTTGCGCCAATGTATTATATTAAGCTTTGAAATGTCATGCTATTCCGCATCCTTCCAGCAGGGGGAGAACTTGCCTCACAATATAATCTCAATCCACAACCATGCAATCCCTAGAGTAGTCACAGACCCAAGGTGCAGCACAGTGCTGGAATCACTAGAGGATACGACTGGACCGATACATTACGGATATAAGTAGTCGTGGGGGTTAATGTCCTGTCGGTGGACACGGTGTCATTTATGGCTTTGTGCCCATCTTTGCCATCAGCAGTGTTCCAGTTTGGTTGGAGGACAAAAGTATTGATTTTGAGGAGTCAGCCGCCCATGGGACTGACCGCCGGTCTGACATGCCAGCAGGACCATGCAGCGATTATAATTGCAAAGAGGGCGCTGAATCAGTGGGCAGTGTTGTTTATGACAATTCGTTTCCTCGAGTCCGTGTCCTGGAAATGTGATCTTTAGCCCCATGGCAGCCAGTAAAATCCCAAATTCCATTTTCTAAATGTAGTTTGCTTGGCTGCTATGGGCTTTACATGAACACGTTTAGAGCAATAAAGCCTAAATGGCTGATTTCATTCAAAAACAGCGCCACTCTTGTCTCCTGGTCATGTACGGTATTGCAGTTTAGCCACATTCAAGTGAACGGGGCTAAGCTGTAATACCACACATGGCCTGTGGATGAAAGTGGCGCAGTTTCTGCAAGAAACCAACTTGCCTGGGGTTGCCTACCCCTGCACTAGCTGGTGCAAAACAACAACCCTCCATCATGCAGTGCATGCTGGGGGAGTGCCACAGGTGGGGAACGCTGTTATACAGAACAAGCAGATAACCCCCCGTGTAAGGCACTTGGCTGGCAGAATCAAATCGATGCTTTAGTCAGGTCTTAGGAATTATTTATACGGCACAATACAATTGTACAGGACTTAAGACGCTGTATAAATAAGATCAATCAGAAGGTGAAATCCGTGAAAGAGAATCACCCCGACTGACCGCAAAGTTTAGGAGAGAACAGAAGACGCGCCAAAGAAAAGTTCACTTGGAAGAGAAATGAGTGAATAGTACAGATGTCGTCGTTTACCTGCATCTGGGATGAAATGAATTGGGATGAGCTGCAATACCAAACTCTACCTGTGTACAAAAATGGCGCTGTTTCTAAAGGACAACCCCTTTAACTGCACACTCTCCCCATCTAGGTACTGTACATGCAGGGGGTCACAGCAGACCTTGAGGTCTATGGGCCCTCATACACATTAGTGTACTGTCGGCTGAAGTGATATGTGTGGGGGGCTCCCGACTCTCCCTCGACAGGTGATGTCAATGTGAATACGTATGGCCGCCCTAAGGCCTCATGCACACGGCTACTGCCTGGCCGTGGCCGTATTGCGGCCTGCATACAGCAGGTCTACAATACATGGGCACAATGGGTCCGCGATCCGCATACGGCAGCCCCACGGTCTGTGCCCATGCACGGCCGGCACACGTTCGTGTGCATAAGGCCTAAAGCGGTTGTCGGGCTGCAAAGTGTTCTCTGCATGACCCAGCATGTCTGTCCATTACTTGGCAGCCCATTGCCTTCAAAAGGTAGAGTGTAACGCTTCATTTGCACTGTGGCGGCGCTGTAGAGAGATTATACACTTGCTGATTGTTTCCTTCACAGATCATAGGACACCCTGCAATTGTCTTATTGCGGGTGGATCTTTTAACAAAAGGGGGACCCCATTATGATAGATAGATAGATAGATAGATAGATAGATAGATAGATAGATACGAGATAGATAGATAGATAGATAGATAGATAGATAGATATGATAAGATATAGATAGATAGATAGATAGATATGAGATATAGATAGATAGGAGATAGATAAATATATAGATAGAGATAGATAGATAGATAGATAGATAGATAGATAGATATAGATAGATAGAGATATAGATAGATAGAGCTAGATAGATAGATAGATAGATAGATAGATAGATAGATAGATAGATAGATAGATAGATAGATAGATAGATAGATAGATAGATAGATAGATAGATAGATAGATAGATAGATAGATAGATAGATAGATAGATATAGATAGATAGATAGATAGATAGATAGATAGATAGATAGATAGATAGATAGACATAGATATAGATAGATAGATAGATAGATAGAGATAGACGATAGATAATAGATAGATAGATAGATATATGAGATAGATAGATAGATGATAGAGAAGATAATATATAGAGATAGATAGAGAGATATTGATAATATAGATAGATATAGATAGATAGATAGATAGACAGATAGATTAGATATCAGATAGATAGATAGATAGATAGATAGATAGATAGATAGATAGATAGATAGATAGATAGATAGATAGATATAGATAGATATTGATAGATAGATAGATAGATAGATAGATAGATAGATAGATAGATAGATAGATAGATATGGTCAGGGTGAAAGAAAAAGAAATTAAAGAGAGAAGGAGAGGAGGACATCATAGTGAGAGGATGCTGGGATGAAGATGGGGTCCATCCTGGGAATGCTTGCGGGGTTCAGCAGACGGAGCTATGTCCTGTCTGTCTTAAAGCAACTTCTTCCCATGTTGTCTTCCTGAGAAAACAGATTTCCCGTCAGAAGCCTCTGTCATCTTCAATTATGATTAGTGCGAAAGACGTCCAGCTGGAGTGGGCCAGGCTAGGACATGGGGAGTGTATGCGCACAGTATAGCGGTATATTACTATCATTATTATGATCTTTGCATGGAGTAAATCATGGCTGGCGCCCACACAAATGAGGCCCCCGTGTATACAACCGGGTTCCTGTGGGGTCATGCATAATCTTCATTTGTACATGGGATTTATTACTGTATTTCATGGGGATGTAGATGTGATGTCACACAGACGACTGCCTGTCCCAAGAGCTAGCAATCTGATTGTTGGCGCTTGGCACATGGAGAGTTTCTTAAAGGCATATTCCAGTCAAAATTGAAAAACTGGTACATAATATCTATAATTGCTCGTTACCTTGATAATTTGCTCTTATTGCATAATATGGCTTACTTTTTACCTCTCCAGTTCCTTTGGGGAGATTTACCCCCTGATCTTCCCTATATTAGGACGCCTTCACACACTGCAGATTTTGTTGCAGAAATATTTGCAGAATGTATATGTTCTCCATAAACATTTGCTTTGTATTACAATTAACTTTTAGTAGAAAACCTCTTTGAATATAGTACTGCCTCCCTGTCTCTTACCATAAATTATGTCTGTACAGATAGTACTGCCTCCCTGTCTCTGACTATAAATGATGTAGGTACAGATAGTACTGCCTCCCTGTCTCTGACTATAAATGATGTAGGTACAGATAGTACTGCCTCCCTGTCTCTGACTATAAATGATGTAGGTAAGTTGCCCCCTCTGACAAAGATAGGTAAGTACTGTCTCCCTGTCTCTATCTATAAATTATGTAGATAAAGATAGTACTGCCTCCCTGTCTCTACCTATAAATGATGTAGATAAAGATAGTACTGCCTCCCTGTCTCTGACTATAAACGATGTAGATACAGATAGTACTGCCTCCCTGTCACTGACTATAAATGATGTAGATAGAGATAGTACTGCCTCCCTGTCTCTCTCTGTAAATGATGTAGGTACAGATAGTGCTGCCTCCCTGTCTCTCCCTGTAAATGATGTAGGTACAGATAGTACTGCCTCCCCGTATATCCATGCAAATTATGTAGATACAGATAGTACTGCCTCCCTGTCTCTCCTTGTAAATGATGTAGGTACAGATAGTACTGCCTCCTTGTCTCTCTATGTAAATTATGTAGGTACAGATAGTTCTGCCTCCCTATCTCTCTCTGTAAATGATGTAGGTACAGATAGTACTGCCTCCCTGTATCTCCATGTAAATTATGTAGATACAGATAGTACTGCCTCCTTGTCTCTCCATGTAAATGATGTAGGTACAGATAGTACTGCCTCCCTGTCTCTCTCTGTAAATGATGTAGGTACACATAGTACTGCCTCCCTGTATCTCCATGTAAATGATGTAGGTACAGATAGTACTGCCTCCCTGTATCTCCCTGTAAATGATGTAGATACAGATAGTACTATCTCCTGTCTCTCTCTGTAAATGATGTAGATACAGATAGTACTGCCTCCCTGTATCTTCCTATAAATGATGTAGGTACAGATAGTACTGCCTCCCTGTCTCTCCATGTATATGATGTAGATATAGATAGTACTGCCTCCCTGTCTCTCCATGTATATGATGTAGATATAGATAGTACTGCCTCCCTATCTCTCTCTGTAAATGATGAAGGGACAGATAGTACTGCCTCCCTGTCTCTCTCTGTAAATGATGTAGGTACAGATAGTACTGCCTCCCTGTAAATGATGTAGATACAGATATTACTGCCTCCCTGTCTCTCCATGTATATGATGTAGATATAGATAGTACTGCCTCCCTGTCTCTCTCTGTAAATGATTAAGGGACAGATAGTACTGCCTCCCTGTCTCTCCCTGTAAATGATGTAGGTACAGATAGTACTGCCTCCCTGTCTCTCCATGTATATGATGTGGATATAGATAGTACTGCCTCCCTGTCTCTCCCTGTAAATGATGTAGATACAGATAGTACTGCCTCCCTGTATCTTTCTATAAATGATGTAGGTACAGATAGTACTGCCTCCCTGTCTCTCTCTGTAAATGATGTAGGTACAGATAGCACTGCTTCCCTGTCTCTCTCTGTAAATGATGTAGGCACAGATAGTACTGGCCTCCCTGTCTCTACCTGTAAATGATGTAGATACAGATAGTACTGCCTCCCTGTCTCTCCCTGTAAATGATGTAGGTACAGATAGTACTGCCTCCCTGTCTCTCCCTGTAAATGATGTAGGTACAGATAGTACTGCCTCCCTGTCTCTGTCTATAAATGATGTAGGTACAGATAGTACTGCCTCCCTGTCTCCATCTATAAATGATGTAGGCACAGATAGTACTGCCTCCCTGTCTCTGTCTATAAATGATGTAGGTACAGATAGTACTGCCTCCCTGTCTCCATCTATAAATGATGTAGGTACAGAAAGTACTGCCTCCCTGTCTCTGTCTATAAATGATGTAGGCACAGATAGTACTGCCTCTCTGTCTCTCCCTGTAAATGATGTAGGTACAGATAGTACTGCCTCCCTGTCTCCATCTATAAATGATGTAGGTACAGATAGTACTGCCTCCCTGTCTCTGTCTATAAATGATGTAGATACAGATAGCACTGCCTCCCTGTATCTCCCTGTAAATAATGTAGGTCCAGATAGTACTGCCTCACTGTAAATTATGTAGATACAGATATTACTGCTTCCCTGTATCTTCCTATAAATGATGTAGGTACAGATAGTACTGCCTCCCTGTCTCTCTCTGTAAATGATGTGGTTACAGATAGTACTGCCTCCATGTCTCTTCCTGTAAATTATGTGGATACAGATAGTGCTGCCTCCGACTATAAATGATGTAGATACAGATAGTACTGCCTCCCTGTCTCTGTCTATAAATGATGTAGATACAGGTAGTACTGCCTCCCTGTCTCTGTCTATAAATGATGTAGGTACAGATAGTACTGCCTCCCTGTCTCTGTCTATAAATGATGTAGATACAGATAGTACTGCCTCCCTGTCTCTGTCTATAAATGATGTAGGTACAGATAGTACTGCCTCCATGTCTCTGTCTATAAATGATGTAGATACAGATAGTACTGCCTCCCTGTCTCTGTCTATAAATGATGTATATAAATGATGTAGATACAGATACTAAAGTCAATAGGTGAGACCCGCACCTATCAGACAATGGGGGCATATCCTAGCGATATGCCCCTAGTGTCTGAGGTGGGAATACTCAGTTTACATAGGACTGTGTAGGAAACTCTATCATACTATATTAGCTCGGTCTGCTCTCTTGAAGCATAACGCCAAACATGCTAAATGACAAGCTCAGCTCTACTACATCCTCTGCTTGATTTCCCACATTTCTTGCCCTGTAATGTATACTTATGACTCTGGATTGTCTTCTTGTCCTCCTTATAATATTCAGATACTGGCTTCACCTCTCACATCAGTCTACGACCCACATCAGACTCTTATACCTCAGCCTATTTCTGTCTGCTGCGCTCATTACTCCGGCCTGTTCTTCCTCTATGGGAGGCGAGCGTCTCTCTCGCCGGTTTGAGTTAGGTATGTTGGGGTCACTGTGTTGCGTGATGCACCCGACCCCCCCCCCCTCCCTCCGTCTTGCTTTGCTCAGGTAGGGGTGCAGTGCTGTGGGGCGAAGCACAGCCAGTATGAGGCGCGGGGCTGCGGATTGGATGTGAAAGCAATTAAAAGGGCCGTGTTGTGGTGGCTGCAGGCTGGCTCCAGGCGCTGGGGGGAACTGCCAGGACCGATAAGGTGCTTCATTTCTCTGTCCTAAACACTCCCCTCTGAGGCCAAACTGCATCTTGCAAAGTCCTAGAGGTTCGCTAGTCCTAGACAATGCTGAAATGTGGTCTCATTCATTCGACACCTCTCCCCCCACCCCCTCGTCTTCCTTTTAACGCTGCTTTTAATTTTAACCATTTTGCCACTAGGCACCTACGCACACACGACCCCCTCACACAGCTAGCAGAGTTATAGTAACCTTATATAATGGACGCTACGTGATTTATTTACGGAAGCTGACGGGTTGTGGTGAACTACAAGGTGCAGAGATCATTCAGGCCGGCCACACTTCAATTAAACTGCTAGAAATAATAGAATAGAATACCCTATATTCACCTACAGGGGAGCGAACTAGGAGCGATGGAGGCAGGAATCCGTAAAATGGTGCAAATTTATCAAAACGGTGCACGTAGTATAATGCGATTACCACAATTTGCTGGCTGGAGACATTCTGATCCTCAGCTGTGTCATGTGACCAGCACCCCGACTTACCAAATAACAGAGCATCTTATGTATGGAGAGGAAGCCCGTTTCTCTATGTATTCCTATGGGAGCCTCATTGTCAGCCTCATAGAAATGAATGGAGAATTAAAGAAGAACTCCTGCAAAAGTTTTTAATCCATGTCCTGCTAGAAATGTACATGATGTAATCTGTAGTGAATGTCATTTTCTTACCAGTGGCTGTATTTGTGAGTTATATCTCCCTGATGCTTCTTATCTGTGTCATGTGACCAGCAATCAGACTCACCAACTCACACAGCGTCTTATATGTGGACAGGAAGTCTAATTCTCTATGTATTCCTATGGGAGTCGCACTCTGAGTCTCATAGGAATGAATAGAGCAGTAACTGGCTTCCTGTCCTGGGTCAGTTGGAGGTCAGGGAGTTGGTCACATGACCCAGCTACAATTAGAAGAGAGGGGATAACTCGCAAATACAATCACTGATAAGAAAATGACAATCACTGCAGATTATATCATGGACCTTTTTAACAGGTCAGAGAATAAAAAATTTTGCGGGCGTTCTTCTTTAACTGACTTCCTGTCCTGTGTCAGTTGGAGATCAGAGTGTTGGTCACATGACACGGCTGAGGATCAGAAGGGAGGTTATAACTCACAAATACAGTCACTGGTAAGAAGATTACCTTCACTACAGTTTACATCATGCATTATTCTAACAGGTCAGAGAATAAAAAATTTTGTAGGACTGCTTTTTTAATAACAAATAGGATTTTCTTTAAGCCAAGGGCCAAAGCGGAAGTTACAGTAAAATTGCAGATTACGGCAACTGCCCTGCAGGTCGCCATAAAGAATATGTATGCACAGAAAAATATACATATCTATACGTGTTGATGGCCTCTATGTCTATGGGATTTTACTACAACAGCAAATCGATTACATTAGGAATTCGCGCATCCTCCTGCCAAGGTGTTAAGCAGCAAGTGCGAGTTTTTTCCGGCACGTGAAGGGTTAAGCAGAAGTTCGGGCGCACTGACTGTTAAACTCTTTCTCCAGGCGCACTTGGTGGCTCTTCACTTGTGAAATGTCCCTGTCACTTGACGTTAGGCTCCACATTACCAGAGCAGGCCGCGCTCTGCGCTCGTTAACGCCACCCCTGCTCTTGTCAGCGCTTGTAAACGAGAGGTCAGGGGCAGCGGCCTCGACAACATGGAGCCCCGAGGGAGAGTGAGAGGTGTCAGCGAGGATGCAGGAGAGGTGTGTGTGTGCAAAGGAAATGTCTAAAGTGAGCTAATCTGTATTCTCTATTCTCGTAAAAGAGACGAGAGAACACAGACTTGTATGTAAGTACCATCTATGTACTGTGGTATAATAGTACCTCGTACCAGAATTTACCTTTTTTTTTTTAATGCTCCCTCCTAAGCTGCAGGTACATGAAAACACCGCTCACTTTTTCACATTTTCTTATGTTGCTCCTTGCGCTAATTTTTATTATTTTTTTAAATAATGAAGTTTTCCCCATCAATCTGCACTCAGTACTCCATAAGGAGAAAGTGAAAAGAGAATGTTAGAAATTTTTGCAAATTTTTTAAGATTTCACATGGACATAAGTATTCGGACCCTTTGCTCTGACACTTGACATTTAGCTCTGGAGGCCTCCCATTTCTCTTGATCATCTTTGAGATGTTTCTACGCCTTGATTGGAGTCACCTGTGGTGAATTCAGGTGATTGGACATGATATGGAAAGACGCAGCCCTGTCTATAGAAGGTCTCACAGGTGACAATGCAGATCAGGGCAAAAAACAGGTCGTGAGGAGGAAAGAACTGCCTGTAGAGCTCAGAGACAGGAGTGTGTGGAGGCACAGATCTGGAGAAAGGGATGAAAAAAATATCTGCTTCGCTGAAAGTTCCCAAGAGCATAGTGGTCTCCATAATTCTGAAATGGAAGAAGTTTGGAACAACCAGGACTCTTCCTAGAGCTGCAGCCCCACCCAAACTAAGTAATCAGGAGAGAAGGACCTTGGTAAGAGAGGTGACCAAGAACACAATGGTCACTCTGGCTGAGCTCCAAAGATCCTGTGTGCAGATGGGAGAAACTTCCAGAAGGTCAACAATCACTGCAGACTCCACCATAGCAGAGTGACCAGAAAGAAGCCTCTCCTCAGTAAGACACACATGAAAGCCGCCTGGAGTTTGTAAAAAATCACCTCAAGGACTCTCAGACTGTGAGAAACAAGATTCTCTGGTCTGATGAAACCAAGACTGAACTTTTTGGCCTCAATTCTAAGAGTCATGTCTGGAGAAAACCAAGCACTGTCCATCACCTGCCCAATACCATCCCTACCGTGAAGCATGATGAGGGCAACTTCATGGTGGAGGTACAGGGAGATTAGTCATGGTGGAGGGAAAGCTGAATGGAGCAAAGTACAGAGATATTATTAATGAAAACCTGATCCAGAGCTCTGGACCTCAGACTGGGCCAAAGGTTCACCTTCCTACAAGACAATGACACTAAGCACACAGCCAAGACAACTGAGTGGCTCACAACTGAGGGACAACTCTATGAATGTCCTTGAGCGGCCCAGCCAGAGCTCTCAACTCAATGGAACTTCTCTGGAGAGACCTGAAAATGGCTGCCCACCGAAGGTCCCCATCCAACTTGACAGAGCCTGAGAGGATCTGAAGGGAAAAATGACAGAACAACCCCAAATCCAAGGGAATTATGGGCAGTGTGTCACACTGGACAAACATCGTTTTCTTTAATAGCGATAGTATGTTCTCGTCGTCTCTCGCCTTGGGTAACACATGGGATAGACACAATGGGTAAACTCTATAATGGCCCTACCCTACACATTGAGTTGACCCTCCTTAATGCGTATTTCTACCAATACCTCCAAATGAGGCACTTTCTCTCTTCCTTAGTACATAGGGGAAAGGAGACTTCATCTGTAGAGATTGCTCACTTGGGTAATCTGGACCTAAAAAAGGACTATCCACTCGGTACGTCTGCCTATCCAGTTCCTCTGCTCAAACTCAGCTTCTTTTCAAACCCAGGTGGGAGAGTGAATTAGAAAAACCTTTTCTATGTTGGAGTGGCGCTCTGCCATGTACATAGAGAAGTAAGGGCCCCATAGCAAGGATCAAACTGGGCCCCCCACACAGGACAGAAGGGTTTCTGCCTAAACCCTTTTCAATGACCCTTTGCCCATTTTTCCACTGCCTAATTTGCTAAAAAGTTGTTCCTTTAGAGGGTAGAGTCAGGGCGTAGCTAATGGCTCATGGGCCCTGGTGCAGGAGTTCAGCTTGGGCCCCCCTTCCCTCAGTGCTTTGTGTGTCTTCTTATGCAGCAGAAGGGTCTTTGGGCCCCCTCAGGCTCCTGAGCCCGGTAGCGACTGCTACCTCTGCACCCCCTATAGCTACGCCCCTGGGTAGAGTCCTGAGCAAGTTTTCACCTCCAGTAGAAGAGGAGATAATCCCAACTAAGACTGGGCCCCCGCTTGCCCTGGGCCCCATAGCAGTCGCATGGTCTGCCGCTATGGTAGTTATGCCCCTGTTGGGCAGTTAAGTCATCCAAATGTAGAAATCATGCACAAAACTGAAAAATCCAACTACGGTGATACTTAACGCTGGATATACTATCACATGTGCCACCCTCCTATCCAACATCGTCTTGGCGTGGATGTGGACCAAAAGGAAGACCTGCCACACAAGTGGTGGCACTGTCCACTTATTAAACCTTACCCTAGCTAGAGACATATCTGACTTACATATGGATCTTCCCTCAGAAATGGCAGTTTTGTGCATTAAACTCTCTAACAATCGTTGGCGAGTTAGAGAGGTGTTCGCAAATATCCTTACCGCCACAAGAAAAGTCAGAGGCTGTCTCGGGAAACAAGCTACCGCCCCACGGCTCACGGAGGTAACTCAACTAATAGATCTACATATGCAGCATGAGTTAAAGGGGTTATCCCATGAATAATGTAAAAAATGAAAATGAGACATCATATAGCTCAGGGGGCGTGTCCATGTTCTCCCTATCACAGCTCAGGAGGCGTGTCCATGCTCTCCCTATCACAGCTCAGGAGGCGTGTCCATGTTCTCCCTATCACAGCCCAGGAGGCATGTCCATGTTCTATAAAGATACATTTTACTGAATAATTCAGCGGCTATACAACATTTTTAATGACATGCAATTACAAAAGTATTCAGACCCAGGTGCTGGTTTGAAAACTGTAGAATATTTTTCTTGGGACAACCCACAGGGTATCACCATATTTCACTTTACTTGGCTTGTAAACTTGGCCCATGACTGGCGGATCTATACGCTGTGTACCTTTACATGCTGTGCATCTCGATGTGCATCCTTTTGTACTTTTCCTTTGCTTTTGTACTATTTCCTTATTTTGTTGTATACTGGTTATTGAAAACTCAATAAAAATTTTATTGAATAAGAAAATTCCCAAAACCAGGTGTGCCATCCTCATGGCATCATCTCCAAGAAGACTGGAGGCTGGAATCACTGCCAAAGGGGCTTCAACTATGCTACTTTCACACTTGCATTTTTGCCTGATCCGGCAGGGTTCTGCAAAAACGCTTCCGTTACTGATAATACAACCGTCTGCATCCGTTATGAACGGATCCGGTTGTATTATCTGTAACATAGCCAAGACGGATCCGTCATGAACTCCACTGAAAGTCAATGGAGGACGGATGTGTTTTCTATTGTGTCAGAGAAAATGGATCCGTCCCCATTGACTTGCATTGTGGGTCATGACGGATCGTCTTGCTCCGCATCCCAGGATGGAAAGCAAACTACAACATGCTGCTCTCCAGTATGAGAACGGAACGGAATGCAATTTGGAGCACTCCGTTCTGTTCAGTTACGTTTTGTCTCCATTGACAATGAATGGGGACAAAACGGAAGCGTTTTTTCCATTATTGAGACCCTATGACGGATTTCAATACCGGAAAATAGAAACGCTAGTGTGAGAGTAGCCTTAGTCCTGAGTAAAGGGGCGGAATACTTATGTCAATGAGAGATTTAGTTTTTCCTTTCCAATAAATTAGCAGAGTTCTAAAAATTCTTCTTTCACTTTTATTGGTGGATTGAGCGCAAAATGATGGGGAAAATTTTTTTAAATTTTATTTTAGCACAAGCCACAACATAAAAAATATGTACAAACTGTATACAAACCACAGTATACATAAGCATACACATCTATAAATACATACCCACATCACATGCATACACATATATACAGTACAGACCAAAAGTTTGGACACACCTTCTCATTCAAAGAGTTTTCTGTATTTTCATGACTATGAAAATTGTAGATTCACACTGAAGGCATCAAAACTATGAATTAACACATGTGGAATTATATATTTAACAAAAAAGTGTGAAACAACTGAAAATATGTCTTATATTCTAGGTTCTTCAAAGTAGCCACCTTTTGCTTTGATTACTGCTTTGCACACTCTTAGCATTCTCTTGATGAGCTTCAAGAGGTAGTCACCTGAAATGGTATTCCAACAGTCTTGAAGGAGTTCCCAGAGATGCTTAGCACTTGTTGGCCCTTTTGCCTTCACTCTGCGGTCCAGCTCACCCCAAACCATCTCGATTGGGTTCAGGTCTGGTGACTGTGGAGGCCAGGTCATCTGGCGTAGCACCCCATCACTCACCTTCTTGGTCACATAGCCCTTATACAGCCTGGAGGTGTGTTTGGGGTCATTGTCCTGTTGGTAAATAAATGATGGTCCAACTATCCGGATGGAATAGCATGCCGCTGCAAGATGCTGTGGTAGCCATGCTGGTTCAGTATGCCTTCAATTTTGAATAAATCCCCAACAGTGTCACCAGCAAAGCACCCCCACACCATCACACCTCCTCCTCCATGCTTCACGGTGGGAACCAGGCATGTAGAGTCCATCCGTTCACCTTTTCTGCGTCGCACAAAGACACGGTGGTTGGAACCAGATCTCAAATTTGGACTCATCAGACCAAAGCACAGATTTACACTGGTCTAATGTCCATTCCTTGTGTTCTTTAGCCCAAACAAGTCTCTTCTGCTTGTTGCCTGTCCTTAGCAGTGGTTTCCACCATGAAGGCCTGCTGCACACAGTCTCCTCTTAACAGTTGTTGTAGAGATGTGTCTGCTTCTAGAACTCTGTGTGGCATTGACCTGGTCTCTAATCTGAGCTGCTGTTATCCTGCCATTTCTGAGGCTGGTGACTCTGATGAACTTATCCTCCACAGCAGAGGTGACTCTTGGTCTTCCTTTCCTGGGGCGGTCCTCATGTCAGCCAGTTTCTTTGTAGCGCTTGATGGTTTTTGCGACTCCACTTGGGGACACTTTCAAAGTTTTCCCAATTTTTCGGACTGACTGACCTTCATTTCTTAAAGTAATGATGGCCACTCGTTTTTCTTTACTTAGCTGCTTTTTTCTTGCCATAATACAAATTCTAACAGTCTATTCAGTAGGACTATCAGCTGTGTATCCACCTGACTTCTGCCCAACACAACTCATGGTCCCAACCCCATTTATAAGGCAAGAAATCCCACTTATTAAACCTGACAGGGCACACCTGTGAATTGAAAACCATTTCAGGTGACTACCTCTTGAAGCTCATCAATAGAATGCCAAGAGTGTGCAAAGCAGTAATCAAAGCAAAAGGTGGCTACTTTGAAGAACCTAGAATATAAGACATATTTTCAGTTTTTTCACACTTTTTTGTTAAGTATATAATTCCACATGTGTTACTTCATAGTTTTGATGCCTTCAGTGTGAATCTACAATTTTCATAGTCATGAATATACAGAAAACTCTTTGAATGAGGTGTGTCCAAACTTTTGGTCTGTACTGTACATGGACACGCAAATACACACATGAATATGCACAGTACACATCATACATACACACTCAGTGAAACCCACATACATGCACACATCAGATATGGATGCATTCACACTCCGGAACACAGATATACATACACATGTATATGCACAATGCACACAAGCATACATACACACAGAGAAAGATGCGCTCATAAACACGTTGCACACACTGTTTGATAATGTCAGGACTTATCATAGTGCTGGCCCGGTGGCTCTCTAGGCAGTGGTGTAGCTATAGGGGGTACAGAGGTTGTAGTTACATCAGGGTCCTGGTGCCTAAGGGGGCCCAAAGGCCCCTCTGCTACCTAGGAGGACAGCAGTACTATAAATGGTGTGTGACGGTTGGGGCCCCCGGAAGAGAAAGAATCGCCAAGTAGCAGTATATTTTATTACTCTGCTTATACATATATATATATATATATATATATATATACACTCACCGGCCACTTTATTAGGTACACCATGCTAGTAACGGGTTGGACCCCCTTTTGCCTTCAGAACTGCCTCAATTCTTCGTGGCATAGATTCAACAAGGTGCTGGAAGCATTCCTCAGAGATTTTGGTCCATATTGACATGATGGCATCACACAGTTGCCGCAGATTTGTCGGCTGCACATCCATGATGCGAATCTCCCGTTCCACCACATCCCAAAGATGCTCTATTGGATTGAGATCTGGTGACTGTGGAGGCCATTTGAGTACAGTGAACTCATTGTCATGTTCAAGAAACCAGTCTGAGATGATTCCAGCTTTATGACATGGCGCATTATCCTGCTGAAAGTAGCCATCAGATGTTGGGTACATTGTGGTCATAAAGGGATGGACATGGTCAGCAACAATACTCAGGTAGGCTGTGGCGTTGCAACGATGCTCAATTGGTACCAAGGGGCCCAAAGAGTGCCAAGAAAATATTCCCCACACCATGACACCACCACCACCAGCTTGAGCCGTTGATACAAGGCAGGATGGATCCATGCTTTCATGTTGTTGACGCCAAATTCTGACCCTACCATCCGAATGTCGCAGCAGAAATCGAGACTCATCAGACCAGGCAACGTTTTTCCAATCTTCTACTGTCCAATTTCGATGAGCTTGTGCAAATTGTAGCCTCAGTTTCCTGTTCTTAGCTGAAAGGAGTGGCACCCGGTGTGGTCTTCTGCTGCTGTAGCCCATCTGCCTCAAAGTTCGACGTACTGTGCGTTCAGAGATGCTCTTCTGCCTACCTTGGTTGTAACGGGTGGCAATTTGAGTCACTGTTGCCTTTCTATCAGCTCGAACCAGTCTGCCCATTCTCCTCTGACCTCTGGCATCAACAAGGCATTTCCGCCCACAGAACTGCCGCTCACTGGATGCTTTTTCTTTTTCGGACCATTCTCTGTAAACCCTAGAGATGGTTGTGCGTGAAAATCCCAGTAGATCAGCAGTTTCTGAAATACTCAGACCAGCCCTTCTGGCACCAACAACCATGCCACGTTCAAAGGCACTCAAATCACCTTTCTTCCCCATACTGATGCTCGGTTTGAACTGCAGGAGATTGTCTTGACCATGTCTACATGCCTAAATGCACTGAGTTGCCGCCATGTGATTGGCTGATTAGAAATTAAGTGTTAACGAGCAGTTGGACAGGTGTACCTAATAAAGTGGCCGGTGAGTGTATATATATATATATATATATATATATATTGAATGGAAGAATCCTGTCCATGCGGGGGGTGGGGGTCATTCAAGTGTGTCAGTTTTAACAATGTTTCTATTGGATATATTTATATATTCATGATTACTGAACTCTGCAGGGTTGTGAATGCAGCTCTGAAGTACAATACAAGCTGTAATTCAGGATATGTACAAGATATGTGAGCTATGTATTTACTGTTACTGCACTTTCACGTAGACATATAGAAGGAGACTGATTGTGTGGAATACCCATTTGTCCTGAAAGGGAAGTCTGTCTACACTGAGACACCGGGTCAGTGGGTGAATCCATGGGTGCAAATTGGGTGTTTACTATCCCTGTACTGTGACATCACTGTGTTTATTATCCCTGTACTGTGACATCACTGTGTTTATTATCCCTGTACTGTGATATCACTGTGTTTATTATCCCTGTACAGTGACATCACTGTGTTTATTATCCCTGTACTGTGACATCACTGTGTTTATTATCCCTGTACAGTGACATCACTGTGTTTATTATCTCTGTACTGTGACATCACTGTGTTCATTATCCCTGTACTGTGTGACATCACTGTGTTTATTATCCCTGTACCTGTATGTGGTGACATCACTGTGTTTATTATCCCTGTACCGTGACATCACGTGTGTTTATTATCCCTGTAGTGACATCACTGTGTATTATCCTGTGTGACATCACTGTGTTTATTATCTCCTGTACCGGTGACATCACTGTGTTTATTATCCCTGTACCGTGACATCACTGTGTTTATTATCCCTGTACCGTGACATCACTGGTGTTTTATTATCCCTGTACCGTGACATCACTGTGTTTTAATTGACCCTGTATCCCTGTGTGACATCACTGTGTTATTATCCCTGTACCGTATACTGTGACATCACTGTGTTTATGTATCCCTGTACTGTGACATCACTGTGTTTATTATCCCTGTACTGTGTGACATCACTGTGTTTTATTATCCTGTACCTGTGACATCACTGTGTTTATTATTACTGTGTGTACCTGTACATCACTGTGTTTATTATCCTGTACTGTGACATCACTGTACTGTGTTTATTATCCCTTACTGTGACATCACTGTGTACCGTGACATCACTGTGTGTATTATCCCTGTATACTGTGACATCACTGTGTCATTAGTGTGCACTGCGTTTATTATCCCTGTACTGTGTACGTGACATCACTGTGTTTATTATTCCTGTACTGTGACATTGCCCGCCTTTATTATCACCTGTACTGTACTGTGACATCACTGTGTTTTTATTGTACTGTGACTGTGTTTATTATAACTGTTGTGACATGACTGTACTGTGTTTTATTATCCCTGTAATGTGACATCACTTGTGCGTTTATTATCCCTGTACTGTGACATCACTGCATTTATTATCCCTGTACTGTGACATCACTGTGTTTATTATTCCTGTACTGTGACATCACTGTGTTTATTATCCTCTGTACTGTGACATCACTGTGTTTATTATCTCTGTACTGTGACATCACTGTGTTTATTATCCCTGGACTGTGACATCAGTGTGTGTTTATTATCTCTGTACTGAGACATCAGTGTGTTTTATTATCTCTGTACTGAGACATCACTGTGTTTATTATCCTGGACTGTGACATCACTGTGTTTATTATCCCTGTACTGTGACATCACTGTGTTTATTATCTCTGTACTGTGACATCACTGTGTTTTTTTATCTGTACTGTGACATGTTTACTGTATGACATCTGTTTATTATCCTGTACTGTGACATCACTGTGTTTATTATCCCTGTACCGTGACATCACTGTGTTTATTATCCCTGTACCGTGACATCACTGTGTTTATTATCCTGTACCGTGACATCACTGTGTTTTTTATCCCTGTACCTGTGTGACATCACTGTGTTTATTATTCCTGTACTGTGACATTGCCGCCTTTATTATCCCTGTACTGTGACATCACTGTGTTTATTATAACTGTACTGTGACATCACTGTGTTTATTATCCCTGTACTGTGACATCACTTTGTTTATTATCCTGTAATGTGACATCACTGCGTTTATTATCCTGTACTGTGACATCACTGTGCATTTATTATCCCTGTACTGTGACATCACTGTGTTTATTATTCTGTACTGTGACATCACTGTGTTTATTATCTCTGTACTGTGACATCACTGTGTTTATTATCTCTGTACTGTGACATCACTGTGTTTATTATCCCTGGACTGTGACATCAGTGTGTTTATTATCTCTGTACTGAGACATCACTGTGTTTATTATCCCTGGACTGTGACATCACTGTGTTTATTATCCCTGGACTGTGGCATCACTGTGTTTATTATCCCTGGACTGTGACATCACTGTGTTTATTATCCCTGGACTGTGACATCACTGTGTTTATTATCTCTGTACTGTGACATCAGTGTGTTTATTATTCCTGTACTGTGACATCACTGTGTTTATTATTCCTGTACTGTGACATCACTGTGTTTATTATTCCTGTACTGTGACATCACTGTGTTTATTATCTCTGTACTGTGACATCACTGTGTTTATTATCCCTGGACTGTGACATCAGTGTGTTTATTATCCCTGTACTGTGACATCAGTGTGTTTATTATCTCAGTACTGAGACATCACTGTGTTTATTATCCCTGGACTGTGACATCACTGTGTTTATTATCTCTGTACTGTGACATCACTGTTTATTATTCCTGTACTGTGACATCACTGTGTTTATTATCTCTGTACTGTGACATCACTGTGTTTATTATCTCTGTACTGTGACATCACTGTGTTTATTATCCCTGGACTGTGACATCAGTGTGTTTATTATCCCTCTACTGTGACATCAGTGTGTTTATTATCCCTGGACTGTGACATCAGTGTGTTTATTATCCCTGTACTGTGACATCATTGTGTTTATTATCTCTGTACTGAGACATCACTGTGTTTATTATCCCTGGACTGTGACATCACTGTGTTTATTATCCCTGGACTGTGACATCAGTGTGTTTATTATCCCTGGACTGTGACATCAGTGTGTTTATTATCCCTGTACTGTGACATCAGTGTGTTTATTATCTCTGTACTCTGACATCGCTGTGTTTATTAACTCTGTACTGTGACATCACTGTGTTTATTATCTCTGTACTGTGACATCACTGTGTTTATTATCTCTGTACTGTGACATCACTATGTTTATTATCCCTGTACTGTGATATCACTGTACATATTATCCCTGTACTGTGATATCACTGTGTTTATTATCCCTGTACTATGACATCACTTTTCACTGTATATTTAATAGGAGGAGGCCTACAAATATTCGTACCTCTGTTTTAGAGGTGCTGTGCACCAAGCAGACTGTGCCTTCCGATTGTAAAGGGTTACCCCAACTGCTGCCCTCTTTGCCCATCAGGTCAGTGCTCCTCGTAAATATATTTAATGGGTTCTGGCTGGCAAAGAGAGATACTGTTGTGATTTCATGCAATGGTACCAGGCAGGGAATGAGCACTGACAGCCTACCAGACAAGGTTGGGCACCCTGAATCCACCGCAGGCCGCAGACCTCAGCTCAAACATATGTCACCGCTCAGCTGCCCCCAGCCCAATAATTACTGCTAACCACCAAGCTGTTGAGGGGTGCGCCAAGCTCAGACACACACACTGCTATAGTGTGCTCAGAGCAAGAGCAGGAGGGGAGGGGGCGAGAGGGACGCAGGGCTAACCTACAGTGACAGAAATATATGTCTGTGTAATAACATCATGTTTTCTAATGGCCCGACACAGATAATAAAGTACAGGGAGCCGGGTGCAGAGACGTTACTAAGGACGTACGTGGAGGAAAATCTGATCACAATGAATGTAACTTCAGTGAATTAAATCAGAATAAGGGCTCATGCACACGATCGCAAAAAACACAGATGACGTCCGTGTGCATTCCGTATTTTGCGGAACAGAACAGCCAGCCCCTAATGGAACAGTCCTATCCTTGTCCGTAAAGCGGACAATAATAGGAAATGTTCTATTTTTTTGCGGAAGGAAAATACAGACATATGAAAACGGAACGCACACGGAGTACCTTTTGTTTTGTTTTTGCGGACCCGTTGAAATTAAAGGTTCCGCATACTGTCCGCAAAAAAAATTGAACTGACACGGAAAGAAAATACATTCGTGTGCATGAGCCCTTAAAAAAAACGGTGCTTTAGTAACTACTTGCATTCCTCATCTATGTTGTGCCGTTCCTCTATTATTCCTACTAGAAGTTAAGAATGGAATTGCTAGTAGTCAGCAAACAATTTCCAGATGTTATGGGGGCATGTCCCTGCACAGTCTGACCTGAAAAGTCTCAGATTGTGCGAAGATGCGCCCCTAACTTGTAACACCCTCACTGCAAACTGCTAGAAATGCTTTCATAACTTCTAGTAGGAATAATAAAGGAATGACACGACATGGAGAAATAAGAATAGATGTTCCAGGATTGTTATTAGATGGGAAATGTAGGTAGTTACTAAAACTGATATGTCAGGGGAGGAGACAGCTCCTTTTTTAAAGGGGAATTACATATTCATAGAAAATTTGCTCAGCAGGGCCCAAGGGAAATGATAGTCATAAGTGTTGTTTTATCTGTGCCAAGTCTATTGGCTGCCTGGCAGCGGATGGTGACAAGATGGAACAACTTCTGCTCCGTGGACAGAGACAGACTTAAAGGGGTTGTTTCATTCGGGAACCTCATCCATTAGTCAGAGTGGTCACATAGAGTGTCTCCCCTGCCCTGGAGGACCCATGCATTGCACAGACAGCGCACTGATTTCAATGGGACCAGTGTAAGGGCTCATGCACACACCAGTTACCCGACCGTATTGCGGCCCGCAAACAGCAGGTACGCAGTACACGGGCATCGGCCGCGCGCACACTTTATCACGGATGCGGACCCATTCAAGTGAATCCGGAAAGACGGTGCGAAACGGAGGCACGGAAACCTCTGCACTGTAAAAAAGTAGTGCATGCACTACTTTTTTGCAGTGCAGACCGTCGGATGACGATCGAGGACCCCATTCATGTGAATGGGTCCGCGATCCGCATGTAGCGGTTCTACGGTCAGTGCCCGTGCACTGCGGACCGCAATGACTAATTATTGCCATTTTTAAAGTGGAACGTTCCCCCTTAAACAAGGTCATAGATTAGTGAAACAATTGAGAAAAGCAGCCCAAATTTTTTAAAAAAAATCGTCTGGATTTATTTTTCTCAAAAATTTCCAAATCATCCGATCAGATTTCGGGTTTTTATCGCCATTTAGCGACAGTCCAGCCCTCCGCCGCTGCCTGCACGCGCCTTCCCCGCCGTCTTCTTCTCCACCCGCAGCGCTGATACGGAGTGACGGCAGTTTGTCTGGAAGGAGAGAGGTGGCTCGAACAGACAGCATCATTGGACAGGCCTCCCGACACTCGGCGCCCCCTCCACCGCCACGCTCTGCACCCGCAGGAGAGATCATTTCCATTGAACAGATGTTCGGTGTCAGAGCGAGTCACTGTAACACTGCAAGACGCACGGCACACAATGCATTGAGATTCCCCGGCAGCCACAATGCACCTCTCACACGGAAAGGTTCGCGTTCACCCAGGGTAAAAAAAAAATTATTAAAATTTAACCCCCGAAATGCCAAAACATGCTGCTTGTGGTATTTATGATTCATGCCTGCCATTGGAATAAATGGCCAACGACATACGTATGGACCGGGTCCGCCAAAGAAAGCGCTGGCCTTTGTTAGCGACTGAGGCTAATAAAAGCGGATCCTAAGCAGAAGACCCCCCAATTACGAAATCCATATCTTCATAAGACATCATCTTTAACAATATCCAAGTCATTATACAGGGTAAAAACCAGTTCAGACTAATACTTCTCACAGCTGAGGGTTTGTTACACTTGTCTTCCGGTCCAGACAATTCGCTGGCTGTAGCATTTACCTGCGCTGATACATTGTAGCAGCTCTCAGCAGAGGAGAGAGACTTGCGCTGCTTAGGATTGCAGAACTGTAGAGGTATTAGCATTCGGATGAATGTTCCCACTCACTGACAACAAGCAGAGATTTTCAAAATGGTATACTGTAGAAATTTTCATCATCAAATCATTTCAGATCTATTTCTACAAAAATGGACAATTCCTCAAATGAATAGTTGCAAATGTAACGTCCAGTGTAAGTTCACATTTGGCTACAAGTTGTCATATTGGAGTTCACAGTAAAACAAAACACAGCTCCCTCTAGTGGTGGCTGAAGGCAGGCAAAATATCATCACTTAAATCTATGCGATTCAGAAAAAAGGAGCTCCGAATGATATATTACTAAATAATCGGCATAGATTTAGAAAATAAAGCATAATGTGGTGTTCGGGGGTGGAAAATCACATTAACAGGCATCTTAATGGCTCCTCTGGGGCAGGGACTTAAATGAATGACAACCTCCTGTTCGCAGAGCTGTAGGATATTAGATAGGTAATAGATAAATCCACATAAAGTAAAGGCTGTAGTCTGTGTTCTCTGCTTGTCTTGTCCGACAATCCAGCCTCAAACACACCAGATGGTGTCTACATATTTAAAGGTGAGGGACCTGGCGGACTTGTACACATCCCTTTGTATTTGCTAGAATTCACTGAACCCGTATCCAGCACTGACATCTCCAGAGTTTGTTAAACTTTTCACATTCTGTATCCAGTTCATAGTCCATTATAACATAGAAAGTATCTATGTTTAAAATCATTCTCTCATATCTATCTATCTATCTATCTATCTATCAATCAATCATATTATCTATCTATCTATCTATCTGTCTCTCATATTATCTATCTATCTGTCTCTCATATTATCTATCTATCATCAATCTATCTAATATCTATCTATCTCATATTATCTATCATCAATCTATCTAATATCTATCTATCTCATATTATCTATCTATCTATCTATCTAGACATCCATCTCATATCTATCTATCTCATATCTATCTATTTATCTAGACATCCATCTCATATCTATCTATCTTCAATCTATCTATCATCAATCTATCTAATATCTATCTATCTCATATTATCTATCTATCTCATATCTATCTATCTATCTCATATCTATCTATCTATCTATCTATCTATCTCATATCTATCTATCTATCTATCCATCCATCTCATATCTATCTATCTTCAATCTATCTATCATCAATCTATCTAATATCTATCTATCTCATATCTATCTATCCATCTCATTATCTATCTCTCTAATATTATCTATCTATCCATTTAAGATCTATGTATCCATCTAATAACTTTCTATCTAAAATCTAATATCTATGTACCTACCTAATATCGATGAATCTGTCTAATATTCACAAAATATTTACCTAACTAATATCTATGTATACATCTAATATCAGTCTAATCTACCTAATATCTATCTAATATCCACCTAACTAATATCTATGTCTCCGTCTGATATCTATACATCTAAAATCTACCTCATATCTACCTAATATCTATCTCTCTCCTATCTATCTATCTATCTATCTATCTATCTATCTATCTATTTATCTATCTATCCATCCATCCATATAATATCTATCCCATATCTCATGTTCATCTTGATACACAGTCGTTCCATAGATTTTCTTCTAGCAGCAAAATTCTGAAGACAAACTTTTAAAAGAAACTATTAGTCTTCTGGGTTGAATGGGTTAAAATATGGTCACCAAGGAGGGATGGAAGATGCCCCCCTCCTTTTCTTCTTTTTGCCGAACTCCTAAAACATGAAAGGAGGGGGGGCCTTGGGTTTATTTTGTATTGCAAGGGGGATCCCAGACCCTTTTTTTCCTGTCTCAGACCCCAGTGCATTATTTATGAGAGAAAGAAACCTTTACAACATGCTCCTCTTTATCTTCTACGCTCCCTAAAGCGCTGGTCCGCTCCAGTATCGATTCGGGGGATTTGGGATTTTAACATAGGCCTGCACATTGCAGATTCCCTCCCTGAAAAACGAAGAAACAAGATTTTGCTTCCCTGCTCACCTTGATGTCTGTGCCTCCTCCAATTGGCTGCAAGCATGAAATACTTCTTACAACTTTCATTGAGAAATGCACAGTGCACTACACATCTTAAGATGTCTGGAGTACTGGTACTTATTAGACCGCCGTATACATTCCCATAAGTCACGGATAATTGTTACCACAGTTCAGATATTTACAAGTATGATTCTGTGTTTTATAGGATGTCATATAACTTTTAATATGGCCAGTTACCGAAATTGAAAAACTGCTCTATAGTGTACAAACACCAGACTGTGCACTAGCCAAATAATACTGCAATCCAGTGCCCTAACAAAGCCACTAATGTCAAATAATACCTTCCTCCAGTGCCGTAACAAAGCCACCAATGTGAAAATAATACCTTCCTCCAGTGCCCAAACAAGGTCACCAGTGTCAAAATAATACCTCCATCCAGTGCCCAAACAAGGTCACCAGTGTCAAAATAATACCTCCATCCAGTGCCCTAACAAGGCCACCAGTGTAAAAATAATACCGCCATCCAGTGCCCTAACAAAGCCACCAGTGTAAAAATAATATCGCCATCCAGTGCCCTAACAAAGCCACCAGTGTAAAAATAATATCGCCATCCAGTGCCCTAACAAGGCCACCAGTGTAAAAATAATACCACCATCCAGTGACCTAACAAAGCCACCAGTGTAAAAATAATACCGCCATCCAGTGCCCTAACAAGGCCACCAGTGTAAAAATAATACCGCCATCCAGTGCCCTAACAAAGCCACCAGTGTAAAAATAATACCGCCATCCAGTGCCCTAACAAGGCCACCAGTGTAAAAATAATACCACCATCCAGTGACCTAACAAAGCCACCAGTGTCAAAATAATACCGCCATCCAGTGCCCTAACAAGGCCACCAGTGTAAAAATAATACCTTCCTCCAGTGCCCTAACAAGGCCAACAGTGTCAAAATAATATTGCCATACAGTGCCCTAACAATTTCACCAGTGTGTAAAGAATACTGCCATATGGTGCCCTAACAATACCACCAGTGTCAAAATAATTCTGCCATATGGTGCCCTAACAATACCAACAGTGTCTAAATAATACCACCATACAGTGCCCTAACAATGCTACCAGTGTCTAAATAATACTGCCATATGGTGCCCCAATAACTGTGCCAAAATGTACCCATCAGGACCCCAGCAGTCAGGGTTACACTTGCATTTGTATTGCAGTATGTTTTAAAGAATTATGGATGGGACCTATTCATTTCTGAGGGATCAGTTTAGCTTTACTTAAAGGGGTTATCCCATGAATAATGTAAAAAATTAAAATCAGACATCATATCGTACATGACAACCTCTTTTTAACAAAGCTAGAACCAGCCCTGTACCTCACATGATCCAGAGATCTCCACATTCATTGCTCTGCTAGATTTATATCAAGCTGACAGCTCAGGGGGAGTGTCTTTTCTGCTGCAGCTCAGGGGGCGTGTCCATGCTCTCCCTATCACAGCTTGGGGGCGTGTCCATGATCTCCCTATCACAGCTCAGGAGGCAGTTGAAAGATGAAACTGAGCAGGTCAAAGAAATAAGAAATTAAGTGGCACTATACAGATACATTTTACTGAATAACTCAGCGGCTATACAACATTTTTAATGACATGCAATTACAAAAGTATTCAGATCCAGGGGCTGGTTTGAAAACTGTAGAATATTTTTCGTGGGACAACCCCTTTAAAGGGAATGTATAAACTATATTTTTGTACTGATTAAAACCAGATACTGAATCATATTCTTTTCCTAATCTGTTTTTATTATTTTATGATTTGATTTTTTCCCCAAAAAACTTCCACTGGCCGGCCATAAGAAAGGCTCTGGCGGCACAGGTGGCCCCCTGGGCAGTGGCCCACAGGGAAATTTCCCTGTAAGGTCTATGGCCAATCCGCCCCTGAATACCACCATACCATGCAGCAAAAATACTGTCTGAATAGTATTGCTACATAAATACTACAGTGCATAAATAATACCGCTATTCACCATCCAAGCCTCAATGCCTCTGTGATTCCCTGCAGTGAGTTATCTTGAGGGAAATTGGTGATACAGGACTTTGCCCCATTTTTCCCCCTTTGCCCCCCCCCCCAAAAAAAAACCAACTTATTCCCAGCAGTATTCATGCAGACCCATTTGCCGACACATGCCTGTTTTCTTCTGGCGAACTTGCAGGAAAATAGCAAATCTCGAACAGACACTTTATTTGGAAATTGCTATTTAAGCAATGTCCTCCTGTATTCATGTAAGTGCACCCACAGGCAAATACACCTATGTTCACATGTACCCAGTTGTTTATTATAGGCAGGTTATAATTAACCCCCCCCCATCTACTTACAATCGGTTCTATATTGCCCCCTACACTCTCTTTGGATATACTGTCAATATTATGAGTTGGGTGAGCGGGACATTTACTTCACCTCCTCGTCCTGGACCATTAATTTTTATTTTATTTTTACTTCTTGGTCCCTTTTGCACTGTTTTGCCGTACACATGCTCCCCCCCATGCAGCTAGATTGTCCACAGAGATAGCTGTGCACACACAGAGATCAATGCATGTGCTCTATCCATACAGTAAGCAATATGGGTGGCTATAAAGCCGTAATACTGAATGTCATGCCAAAAACTGCTACTGTCCAAGGCAGTGAGAAGGAACCAGGGGGCTCTAGTCATTGGTGGCACTCCCAGCGATGAGACACGTATCACCTATCCTGTCAATAGGGCCGTTAACTTAAATAAATAATCATAGGGAATAAATACGTATTTTGGGAATTCCCTCTTTAAAATTGTAAAGTTTTCTTTACCCACATCAACCACTAGGGGGAGCACAAGACATACAGATTTCAAAGGGAGCTGTATGAATCCATATACAATAAGCTCCCCCTAGTGGCGGCTTCAGGCATCCCGAATTTTGGTGAAGCAGAGAATTTGGAGCTCAGTGTCTAAAATTCATTGTAGGTAAATAAGCAGTATGCTCAAACCCAGTATAGTAAAGTTCTGGCAGCATTCTGGTCTGTATCCAATTTTAATTGATATACAGGGGTGCACCACCAATGAGGCCAGGTGAGGCGATCACCTCAGGCAGCACCAGGTAGGGGCAAGAGAGGGGGGCAGCGGAAGGGCCATGGGTAATGGGCGCTTTCATTGTGGCAAAGGGTTTAGGTTAAGAAATTGGCATGTAGGGGGCGCTGTTTCCATTTTTCGCCTCAGGCAGCAGAAAGGCTAGGTTTCTTCTTTTTTACCAGTTATGCTATGGGGTGCTGTGACATTTGTGTACACATGAGGGGATCTTCCCTGTATATAGATCACATATGAAAAAACTGCATTGAATACTGCACAACTAAGGCTTTGTTCACATCTGCTCCAGTTTTCTGACCAAAAATGGACTCTGCGTTGTATACTACTCGACCTGAATTGTATACTGTTCACTATAATTGGTCCTGTGCTATACAGGAGACTCTAATGTGTATTATGTGATATAATATATCCAATATGACAGACTTCCTTTAATCTGCCACCTACAAGCCACTAATTCTTTAGTCTGGCACCTGTTTCTAGCATGGACCTGCAAAATAATTTTGATTTTTTTCATATCTTGGACTATATTTCTACATTTATTAATACATTTTTTTACCATTTCGATGACCTTCCAAAAATCCAGAAGTTTTGATAATCCAACACCTATTAGGTGTAGTTCTAACGTTTGACTGTATACCGCTATAGCTTCGTCATGTCCATACAACCCGCTCACACCCGGATTTATCAGTCAGGGAACCAGCCGACAACAGGTTCAGTTATCATATAATCAAGGTCAAAAAATAAAAGGGAAGGAGGGAGCGCAGACCCCTGGGAGCCTGGGGCATATAAAGGTTTATGACCTGGACACGTCTGGTGGAGCCGGCTGCGGAGAACCGTGTGGAACTGGTTAGTCTCATTCCTCCGTATCTACAGAACATTATCTCCATTATCCAAGTTCAGAGTAAAATGTCTTGAATTAGAAGCACCATACAAAGGATTGGGGCTGGTACGGCAGCTCGGTTCCTTCTAGTTACAGCCCATTCACACAACCGTGTTTTTTTTGTCAGCGTCCGTTCCGCAATTTTGCGGATCGGATGCGGACCTATTCATTTCAATGGGGAAGCAGAAGATGCGGACAGCACACCCTGTCCTCGCAGAAAAGATAGAGCATGCACTATTCTTGTCCATAGAGGCACTTCTATCCGCAAAATCCAGAAAGCACGCGGCCGGTATCCGTGTTTTGCGGATATGGCCATGTGAATGAGCCTTTAATGGGACTTAACTGCAGTTCCAGAAACAGCCACTGTCATGTGTATGGCGCTGTTGTAGTATACACCACGAAGGGGGCGTGTCTCAGCTGATCGGCAGGGTTCCCAGGGATCGGACTTCCACTTATGGTCTATCAGAGGTTGTATCATCATTAAAGATAGGATCGGTCGACAGGCTACATGTATACGTGCCTGGTGGATGCAATGCTGCTATCTGGGGTGAACATGCATACTCTCTGTAGTCTGATTCTGCAGTGACATCCCTCTGCTTCTTAATCCGCAGACAACAGGAAAAGGGACAGAGGAAAACCCCTGACTGCAATATCCAACTACATAGGTTTTGTTTGCAGTCTGTTACCATGGAGACACACAGTTCTGCATAGAGGCTGATACACAAAATGGTAGGAGATTTTTAAAATCAAGACTGTTTGCAATAAAAAGTGCTGCGAAAGCATGTATACCTTAACGTTCAATCAAAATGTAAAAAAGTCAAAAGGATTTTGACTGATCGTTATAGATCATCAAAGTGCCATAGAGGTGATGATCATCGTTTAAAGGTTTTTTTTCCACGAGTAAAGTAAAAAAAAAATAAAAAGACATCATGTAGGAAATTACTGTCTCTTTCCAATAAAGCTAGAACCAGCCCTGTACCTCACATGGATCCAGAGATCTCCCCATTCATTGCTGCAATTGCTCTGCTAGATTTATTTCAAGCTGGCAGCTCACGGGGTGTGTCCTTTGTGCTGCAGATCTCTCCGTATCAGAACTCAGGGGGATTGTCCTTTGTGCTGCAGCCAGGGGCGGACTGGGAACTTAAAGTGGCCCTGGAAAAAATACTAAAAGTGGCCCCATTTTGTAGTTGGCTCCAAATTGATGGAAGGCAGGGCCAGCAATACCATACTGTGGCACATTATACCACCCCAACAGAGATAAATACCACAGTCCATCACAAAATACATCCCCAAAAACTTACACTGGCCGGCTGTGAAAAGGACTCCCCCTGGGCATCGGCCCACCGGGAAATTTCCCTGTAAGGTCTATGGCCAATCCGCCCCTTGGCTGCAGCTCTCTCCCTGTAACTGTCACAGCTTCTAACATAGAGCTGGTGGGTGGCAGTCGAAGAATGGAACTGAGCATGTGCGACCAACTCAGTAGGTGGACAAAGAAAATCAGCAGTTGGTGATATTCAGATAGACTTTATTGAATACCTCAGCGACTTTACTACATTTTAAATTACATGTACTGTAATTGCAAAAGTATTCAGCCCCTACTATGGTTCCTAATACTCTCTTGTGTTTACAGCTCCTATGCATCCATATGTGTATCTATGGTAACAGACTACAAAAAAAACCCCATGTGTAGTCAGATCTTGTAGTGATCCACTCTTCCCTCTACTCCCTTTTCTGTCCACACCTGCGTCAGGAGTACCAGTATTCCAGAATACCACTGGGGCGCAACGGATCCCATTCACCATGATAGGGTACGCCGGGTTCCCGGAATGGACACTGCCATCCTTCTGGACAAAATACCGCCGCATGCTGTGCTTTTTTTAGTCATCATTCATGCCACAATCCCGGCGGAACCCCCATAGTAGTCAGTGGGAGCTGTCGGGCCCACGGCGGTGTCCACCTATGACGGATACAGCAATTGCGGTATTTTCTTCGTCTGCTGGAACAGAATAAGTCTGCCACAGACGTGTACATAGCCTAACCCGAAGACAACAGAAGAGGAGACCAGAGGCTAACCCCTGATCAGACTACACAGGTTCTGTTTGTAGTCTGTTACCATGGAGACACATAGGTTTGCATAGGAGAATATATGTCAATGATCCTCTGTTATCAAAACCTCTATGGCCAGCATTATTTATTAAAAAAAAAGTGCCCCCCCCCCATGGGCTGCCCCCTACTGTACAGTCAGATAAGGACAAGAACTAGTTATTTTCTTAAAAAGCCCCTGAGCGAGCGTTAAAGAGTTTTATACATATTAGCCAAGTAAATGATTACAACCCAGATATAATATTTTATAAGCAGGGATTTTTTTTTTCTGTTCCGCTCCAGCTGCTGGTTATAGAGAGGTGGAATGCTGTAAAACACATAATTTTAGGTGACTGGCCTAACAGAACAATACTTACAGAAAAATAGGTCAGCAAGTCCGCCGGAGGAGCGTCAGCAGGTAAGTGGCAAATACGATGGGAAAAGGGGCTTGTTTTTCATGTCGCTGCCGTACATGAACTATTCCAGATCACTTCATTATCTCATCCCACTCTGCTTCATTTATGCCAATGTCATTTTAGGATTTCTATGGAAAAAAGCATATTTACCTTATATGTTTTCGGGGGAGCTAAATACCGTTATCCTGGTCATCGGAGGGAGAGGCATAGGTCCGCGACCACCTAGACAGATGGTCGGACCTGAAGTCTAGGCATACGTTTTCTATGTACTTAATGAGAAAACCATGGCAGCTCAGATCTCAGCTTCTTAGATATGTCTAAAAAAAAAACATTGCATTCTGTAGGTGTTAAGACATATCCAAGGGCTCCGAGAAGCTGAGATTTGTGCTGCTGTTTGTGCCCTGACAGCGCAGAGCTGCTCTAAGTGTCTCTGTGTGATCCAAGGGTTTATAGAAGAGACAGTATATGGGGCGGATTGGCCATAGACCCTACAGGGAAATTTCCTGGTGGGCCGATGCCCAGGGGGACCTCCTCACGGCCGGCCAGTGGAAGTTTTTGGAGCTGTATTTTGTGATGGACTGTGGTATTTGGCTCTGTTGGGGCGGTATAATGTGCCACAATATTGCATTGCTGGTCCTGCCTTCCAAGAGTTTGGATCCAACTACAAATCGGGGCCACTTTAAGTTCCCAGTCCGCCCCTGACTAGAGGACACACTCACACTCCGGGGCCCCCTTTAAATACGTCCCTGAATCAGCTCTGCAAATAGCAGCATATCTCTCAGCATGCTGCACCTCCCATATGCTCCCACTGTCCTTTATCCTCTGTCAATCTACCAAACACTCCAATGTCAACTTTTGGGGTAAATAATGATTAGGAATGTCGTATCTTAAAGGGGTTGTGCCATAAAACACATTCTACATTTTTCAAACCAGCCCCTGGATCTGAATACTTTTGTAATTGCATGTAATTAAAAATGTATTACAGCCACTGAGATATTCAATGAACTCTATCTGCATAGCGCCACCTGCTGTTTGTTATTTTCCTTACTTCTTGGCCACCTGACTAAGGTGGTCGCACACGCTCAGTTTAAAGCTTAAACCGCCATCAACCATATCTACTGTTAGAAGCTGTGACACTTACAGGGAAAGAACTGCAGCAGAAAGGACATGCTCCCATGAGCTGCCAGGCTGCAGGGAATAAGGCAGAACAACTGGAGCAATGAACAGGGAGATCTCTGGACCCATGTGAGGTACAGGGCTGGTTCTAGTTTTGTTAGAAAGAGATCGTCATGTTCTATATCAGGGGTAGGCTACCTCCGGCACTCCATCTGTTGTGAAACTACAACTCCCAGCATGCATATTTGCTCTGCTCGTCTCAGAACTCCTATAGAAATGAATGGAGCATGCTGGGAGTTGTAGTTTCACAGCCTGGAGTGTCAAAAGTTGCTGATCCCTGTTCTATATTATGTCTGATTTTTTTTTTTTTTTACATCAATCATGGCATAACCCCTCATAACAAGGGATCAGATTACACAGGTTCTATATCTAGTCTGTTACCATGGAGACACATAAGTCTGCATAGGAGCTGTATACACAATTTATTATTATTTTTATCAGGAATATATGCAAAAGATCTGCAGTTATCAAAACTTCTATAGCCAATGAACAATCCTTTGTTCCTGACGGATAAGCGGCGTTGAATGTCTAGTAGACGCTTATCCCTTGTCCTGCTGATATCAGTCACACCTATGTTCTGCAGGTAAGTGTCTCTGGAAGTACTCAGCACTGGAGATATGTGACAAAAGAGAGACTTTCTGTTAAAGCTTTCTAAAATTAGCGTCACTCCAGCGTAAAATGCCTGATAAAAGGGAACAACAGATTTGCGATACGATAGACTTTTTGGTTTCGCGACCGTTTTTTATGTCAGTTTTATTGGCGATTATAAAACAAGTCTTTCTAGCAACATTCAGGTTACTATAGTCAGTGCTGTGGTATATGGGGGATCAGGAGCCTCCTCTTATAGGTAGTCAGTGGGGATGGACGTGGCCAACCAGCTGCACAGAGGGAGGCTCCACACTTCTCCGCACATATCTTCCTACATTGAAAAAAGAGCAGAGGGAGAGGAGCCGGGGAAGGACTGGAGGAGTGGAGACGGCCAGCACTGTAAGTACTCACAACATCGCCTTTACTATCCTCACAAACTTAATGCAAAATTATAACCGACGAGATAGGATATAAAATGGATAAATCACAACATGTACATTCTTCTAGAACTATGACGGATAACGTCTACGTACAGAAGAGTTTCTTCCTGCTCGTGTAATACTATAAGTTATAAAAATCTCTGCTACGTTTTATTACAGTTATCGGAATCTTCCATCTGTCTGTCACTATATCAGTCAGTGAAATACGTGTTATTCTACGGAACACGTATTTTAAGGCACAATGACGGCTAAAAATGTAGAGACTTGAAAGTGAAATTGGATAGACGGTTTAGATAAAGTAAAAGGGGTAAAATATGAGAGGCTGCAAATTAAAGAAACTATCTAGATAAAGGGATACCTACATAGATAGACAGACAGGCAGGGAAGCATGTAAAAGGTAAAGAGAGATAGATAGATCGATAGATCGATAGATAGATAGATAGATAGATAGATAGAAAGTAACAAAAATAAACTATTATCTATCTATCTTTTTCCTTCTCATTTCATACTTCTGTACACTTATACCTCATACAGTTTTCTGTCTATTTCTTTATCTAGATAGTTTATTTATTTTTGTTACTTTTTATCTATCTAGATAAAGAAATAGACAGAAAACTGTATGAGGTATAAGTGTACAGAAGTATGAAATGAGAAAGAAAAAGATAGATAGATATAGATAGATAGATAGATAGATAGATAGATAGATAGATAGATAGATGAAAAGTAACAACACTAGATAAACTATCTAGTTAAAGTAATAGACAGGAAAAGGTATGGGGTATAAGTGTACAGAAGTATGAAATGAGAAGAAGATAGATAGATAGATAGATAGATAGATAGATAGATAGATAGATAGACACTAAATGAAAAGTAACAAAACTAAATAAACTATTAAGATAAAGAAATAGACAGGAAAGGGTATGAGGTATAAATGCAGAGAAATGCAGACAAGAAAAGATATAAGTGTAGAGAAGTATGAAATGAGAAACAAGATAGATAGATAGATAGATAGATAGATAGATAGACACTAAATGAAAAGTAACTAAACTAAATAAACGATCTAGATAAAGAAATAGACAGGAAAAGGTATTAGGTATAAATGCAGAGAAGTATTAAATAAGAAAGAACTTGCTAAAGAAACTAGATATAAAGATATTAAATGAGCAATAACAAAAGGTACATGAACTAGATAAAGAGATACAAATAGTTTAGATAAAAGAGGTAAAATGAGAAGGAACAAACACAAGAAGATTCTGGATACATATGAGACAGATAGACAGCAAGATAAATCTGTAGTGTAATACAGTTCTTAGAAAAAAAATCCTAGAAAATAAAATACAGATATGAGAGAGAGATAGATATGAGAGATAGATGATAGATAGATAGATAGATAGATAGATAGATAGATAGATAGATAGATAGATAGATATGAGAGATAGATGATAGATAGATAGATAGATAGATAGATAGATAGATAGATATGAGAGATAGATATGAGAGATAGATGATAGATAGATAGATAGATAGATAGATAGATAGATAGATAGATAGATAGTAATGAGATGATAATAATAATTAGTTGATCTCGGAAGGTTACTCATTATCCCTATGGCAACATCAACAAGGCAGGGAGAAATAATTTCCATTCTCAGTCGTCTTGAGATTCGCCGATGCCAATTTATATTGGTAAATAGTTACGTTCTGACGAATCAGATTGTCAAACAATCAAATTGCATGACAGACAAAGGTTAAAGTATGATGTTGATTTCCGAAGCGAATAGATAATTTATCAGTCTCATTATTTCTCTGTTTTTTACTGATTGGCACTAGTGTTTCCCACACACACACCACAATCAGATTGCACAACCTCCCTGTACATGCGGCCAGTGAGGGTAATACAAGGATAAGTGTTACTTGTAATAGGAAACACAGTCACTACATGTTGGATATTTTATTTTCCTTATAACTGGACCCATGTGTTGTATGTCATAAGTCTGAAGTAGAAATGAGGAATTTGGGTGAGAGTAAAAAAAAAAGTCAAACATTACCCAGATCTGCTTGATAAGTGTGTCGTATTAATGGTTCATGAAATAATGGGCTGATCTAGTCATAGGTCAGGAGATAATAGATAGATAGATAGATAGATAGATAGATAGAAGATATTAGATAGAGATAGATAGATAAATGGGAGATAGATATTCACCATATCTCCCTTAGTGCATACAGAGTGCTGCTACTTTTTTTTGCATTGTATTAAACAGCCATGGTAGCTGCACCTGACTCTCACCTATAGGAGGTGCTGTTCGTTCTTTGAATAATTATGTAGATAGATAGATAGATAGATAGATAGATAGATAGATAGATATACTCAGTCCTCCAAAGTCCAAGGTGACAGAATGACGAGTTGAGTCTCTTTATTCACCCATTCTATGTTTCAGTTCTTTGGTCAAGCCCCATTGAGAGGGCTGAAACGTAGAATGGGTGAATATGTGAAAATGTTTGGTGAAAATTATTTTTTCCACCAAAGACTTTGGAGAGCTGCCTCATCCTTTTGTAGCACTGCTGGCAAGACATTGGCCTTGGGTCTTAGAATGATAGCACCCCCCATCTTAGAGCTGTGCAGCTTTATTCAGATAGATAGATAGATAGATAGATAGATAGATAGATAGATGAAGGATATTAGATGGATTGAAAGATAGATATTAGATAATTAAATAAGAGATAGATAATAGATAGATAACGGATATTAAGATAGATGGATGGATAGGAGATAACAATAGACTGGTGGATAGTTAGATAGAATGGTGATAGAAGGTTATTAGATGGATTGAAAGATAGATATTAGATAGACAATTGAATATGAGATAGATAGATAGATAGATAGATAGATAGATAGATAGATAGATAGATAGATAGATAGATAGATACAGTAGATAGATAGAGTACCTGTGTGTAGTGTTTTCAAGGATGGCACAAACCTAATAATAACGTGTTGTAATAAATGTCTCCACCATCACCCAAAGAAATTGTCCGATATGAATTTCTATGATGAATCTTCTATTGTGGGTCTAGATATAAGATATCATTTCTCCAGAGTAGGTCATGGGATGATGTGATACAGATATTCCTGGACAATATCTAGGTATATTTTCTAGATCATCGGCTGGTTCTGATGATGAATGCTATTCTTCAGGGTATACGTAGAGTTTTTGCTCGGTTGCACAGGATGAGCTTGATCTCTGTCCTTCTGATGTCAATGGGCCATATATGTTAGCGGTCATAAGTAGAAAAGGGATAAGAAGCACCACTAGCAATCTTGTCTCACAGGATCGGGCGTGGTCATATCTAAGGTACTCAACCCAATCCTTGTTTCCTCAATGGCAGATGTCTGGGGACAGTCAAGCCGCCCCCCCATACAAATTAGGTAGTCCGAAGAATGTTCCTGTTAGCTTACCAGCCAGGCCACAGGGTAGACCTTACTGCTGAGTGACTTCTAATGTAGGGTGGGGGAGGCACGTTTCTGGATCTTGTGTCCCCCTACTTCCCTATCAGCAGACCTCAAACACTACAAGTTCCATGGTCCCAAAACAACTGCTATTATACGTTCTGATTATCAAAGCATAGGAGAAGGGCTGGTGGCCCACAGGACCATGGAGACCCGTCTTGTCTCCTGTTGGTCGGCATGTATAGACATGTGGATGGATCTGCAGAACAAGATGGCATTGAAGATGATAGAGTCTTAAGTAGGTCAATTGTGAGATCTCCGAGGCTAATTCACCCAATGCCTCCCTCCTTAAGGTTATCTCCCATTAGAAAGATCCAGAACAACCATGTTTGGCTAATCATAATCTTTCCATATACTCTACCATAGATAGATAGATAGATAGATAGATAGATAGATAGATAGATAGATAGATAGATAGTAAATTATAGACATGAGATAGATATGGAGATAGGACATACATAAATAGATATGAGATAGATAGATAGATAGATAGATAGATATGAGATAGATAGATAGATAGATAGATAGATATGAGATAGATAGATAGATATGAGATAAATAGATAGATATGAGAGAGATAGATAGATAGATAGATATGAGATAGATATGAGATAGATAGATATGAGATAGATAGATATGAGATAGATAGATATGAGATAGATAGATAGATAGATAGATATGAGATAGATATGAGATAGATATGAGATAGATATGAGATAGATATGAGATAGATATGAGATAGATATGAGATAGATATGAGATAGATATGAGATAGATATGAGATAGATAGAGACGATAGATAGATAGATAATAAATTCCTGCGGAATTGACGAAAATTGATAATTTACAATGTTTAATTAGCAAACTCTCTAGATCTGATTCCCTTGTACAATCTTCTTGGAGTCTCTCGCTCTGTGCCCTTGATATGATGATTAGTAATTACTGGCAGGGAGAGGGTTAGCAATGTTCTCCGTTGGTGCTCAAGATGTAACCAGCAGTCTGTGCTCCCTCAGGGGTCTTTGCCTGGCCCTCGGGGGTCCCATACACAGGAGGCTGCACCATTTGGTTGTTGTTGGGAGCAGCCTGTAGCATTAAACTGTGGAATATGAAAAATGGGTCTGTACCAGGCTCTCTCACCAGCAGCTGCTGCGGGAAATGGGCATGTTCTCCCCCACCAACATCCGTGCCATCCCCCGGGGTGCAATCTGTGTGTACCAACGCAACCCTCTACCAGGCTTCTCTAAGACTCCCTGCATTCACAAGCCTTTTAGTTCATATTCATCTCGCTGTTTTTTAGTCCTTGTAATTTTTGATGAACCTACTCAATGATGTGGATGGTCCATCAGGACCTGTGCCTGTCCCATCAAGCCTTCTACTCCAAGTCGTCCTGTATTCAGATTTATTTTCCACAGTCTTTGGGTGACTTTCATCTAATGTGCATGGAAACCCCTAAGGTTGCCAAAGACATGAGATGAATGACTGAGCATCTAATGGGTACCCTGGTGCTCCAACATGCCCAATCTTTTTGTTCTTAAAGGGGTTCTCCGGTAATTAAGAAAATGAAAATACTTAAGTATCACTTTATTATAACTATATTTCCAAATACCTTTCATTAGATATAATGGCTCGTTTTGTCTTGGGAGCAATCATTAGAAGAAACAAAATGGCCGCTGTCCTATCAGTACACAGAAAGCCTGTCCTAATCACACAGGAGGACAAGTTACTTCACAACACTGAGGTAAAGAGCTGCCTCATCTTCCTCTCTGCTTGTCAGGGATTATTATCCTGACTACAGCTGAATCTCTGTGGAAATGGGGTTCATGAGGCGACATGAAGTACAGAGAGGACGGACAGGACAGACTGTGGTAATGGAGACTGCATACAAGTGATGCTGCTCATCAGACACATCCCCACCTCCTCTCTGCACTTCAAGTCTCCTCATGAACTCCCTTCCCACAGAGATTTAGCTGTATTCAGGATCATAACCCCTGACAAGCAGAGCAGAGAGGAGGATGAAGCAGCTCTTTACCTCAGTGCTGTGAAGTAACTTGTCCTCCTGTGTGATTAGGACAGGTTTTATGTGTACAAATAGGACGGCGGCCATTTTATTTCTCCTAATGATTGCTCCCTAGATAAAACAAGCCATTATAACTAATGAAAGGTATTTGGGAATATATTTAACATGAAGTAATGTTTAAAGAAGAACTCCCGCAAAAAAATTTATTCCATGTCCTGCTAGAAATGTACATGATGTAATCTGTACTGAATGCCATTTTCTTACCAGTAGCTGAAGTTTTGAGTTATATCATCCTGAAGTTTCTTATCTGTGTCATGTGACTAGGAATTAGACCCACCAACTCAAACAGCACCTTATGTGTGGACAGGAAGTCTAATTTTCTATGCATTCCCATGGGAGCCTCACTTTCAGTCTCATAGGAATGAATAGAGAAGTGACTGGCTTCCTGTCCTGGGTCAGTTGGAGGTCAGGGAGTTGGTCACATGACACAGCTACAATAAGAAGAGTGTGGAAACTCTCAATTTCAGCCTCTGATAAGAAAATTACATTCACTACAGATTATATCATGCACCTTTCTAACAGGTCAGAGAATAAAATTTTTTGCGGGAGTTCTTCTTTAAGTATTTTCATTTTCTTAAATCCCGGAGAATCCCTTTAAGGTAGATAAGCCACCACGAGAGGAGTCTAACCCACATACAAGCTGGTCCAAGCCAAGTCTGCATGTGTGTATCAGGGTTGGGAGGAATAGTTGTCAGATGATTCTTTGGCTGACAACTTGCAGGCCAGCTTTAATCCTGTCAGCAGATTTTCACCAAATATAGCTGGAACTGTCAATGGTCTGCATATCTCATCTATGGTCATCTTAAGATCACTCTAGAATTTGACTGGCCATACCCATTGGAAATCGGCCAAACCCGCCAACCATCTAATGTCTGAGGAGACTCCCAACTCTCTTCGAATGGCATGTATTGGGGATGTAGAAGGCATCAGAGACTGTGAGGTCTACAAGATGCTTTCTTAGGTTTTCTGAATTGAGTAATATATTGGGATAGGAAGTGCTTCTAGAAATCCTTCAATATCATCTACACTAAATATAACTAAACTTGACCTGATATTCATCATGGTCTTGAAGTCCATGGAGATAACCACGTTCGTGCATTGATTTGTAACTACTGTATTCTAAAATGTCTCTAATCTATTTCCCATGTGATACCGAACTTTGATTTTCCATCAGGATTCCTTATAACTCGTTTTATCATGTTCCATTTTTTTGCAACTTTTTGTGTTCTCGACCTCTTCTTCTAGTCTTTTCTGTCTCTCCTCCTTCTCATCACTCCATCCTATTTTTCCTCTCGCCTGTCTCTCTCTCCCCCCGGCTGGTTAGAGGCTGCCCTCAGTGTTAGACTGTGCAGTGATACAGTAATTCCCATGCACAGGTGCAGGGTCCCTGATGCTGTGTTACCCTGAGGCACGTCCCCCCGTGCCTTTCCTGACAGACCAGTGGAAGTAATGTCTTGTGGCAGGTAGAGGAATCCAACAGACCAAGAAGATATGTTAAGAAGTGTTTTCAGAAACCGCGGCTCAAACACCTGTCTCTACCCCCACAGTCTTTCATCCCTTCAGTGTAACCCTCCATCTTCAAAGCGGTGGAGTCAAAAAGAAGTTGAGTTATTGAAGAATTCCACAGTTCATGGCACCTTCCATGACCTAAATTTTTGTCTAGAGGAATACAGTTGACCGTAACTTCTGAAAATCCACCTTCATACTCCCTATTGGGGAATTAGAAATCCTCTGTTTGGGAGGGATTGACTAGCATGTAGAGCTGTGTCAAAGAACATCTCTAGCTCTGGAGGACCTGCCCTGTCCTGCATTACATAGACAATCCATTGATATAAACAGACACAGTGTAATACATGAATTCACCAGTGGTGTCACTGTAGGGAAGCTGAATACTTACTGCCAGGTTTTTACGGCTGATCATTGGGGGTTCCAGCAGAGGGAACATTTGATCAGCGTAGCATCAAAAAGACCTTCTAACAGTTGCCCAAAGTGGAGAACCTCTTGGTCAATGCTTAATTTTCTTGTCCTCTTCGTGATCTCCATCCCCATCCATCTCCTTAATTTTACTTAATTGTTCTTCTTTTACTCTCATCAACCAAATTCTCACGTTTTTGTATCCTGCCAAAATCTTATTCCCCGTCCATTGTCTTATGTATAAAGTTGTCCGTATCGGCCTACCAGGCCGATACATTGATCAAAATGCATCTTTAGTTTGAGAAAATGGCTTAAAATGTTTTTACTTTTTTCACTGCAGGTTGTCTTTTACTGAAACATCACAAAAAGATATCCACATTTTGGTAAGGGATCTTATAATTTCATAACGCGATAGGTGACCACGACGAAGCCATGTCGAAAGACGAAGAAGCTGGATGTAAATTGAACTCTACATGCAAGCATAAAGAACGGAAGCCCAAAAAACCTCATTATATCCCGAGACCGTGGGGGAAGCCATATAACTACAAGTGTTTTCAGTGCCCCTTCACGTGTATGGAGAAATCACACTTGTACAATCACATGAAATACAGCCTGTGCAAGAACTCCCTGTCACTTCTCATAGAGTCCGATTGGCCCTACAAAAAGAACAGTTTTCTAGTTCCGGAAATGAACCTACATGAAACGCATTCAGAAGGAAATGCAGACAAACAAGAGGCTTGTGACTCCACTGGAGTATCAACCAAGGCTAGACCGGCTGGTGAGAAGATGCCTTCTGAAATTCAGAGATTCCTAGAAGAGGATGATGAAAGACCAGAAGCAGAAGAAGAGGAAGCGGTGGGCCAGAGTCTGAAGGAGAAAAGCAAGAACGTCCCATCTTCACATTCAGCCGTGAGCAAAAACGAGACTGGATTAAAAGGCAAAAGAGAGACAGTGAGCAAAGATGGAGAACCAGAGTTTATCATCACCGATGTGTTCTCCTTAGATGGACACTGTGAGAAGGAGCGAGAGGAACAGAGATTTGTGAAGGCATCTCGGAAAACCTCAAACAATCTTGGAGGATCTCGGGTGGATCAGTGGAAGCTATTAACCAGTACACTTAAGAAAGCTGGAGCAGACACTCCAGTTGCGTGCAATGGAACCAACATCATTCCTTGTTACCCACCACCAACCTACTCAGACTACCAAGAACATCAGGGTCTCTCACTTTTGGGCCTTAATTATCCACTAAACACCAACCTGTTCTCATATCTGAATCCCACCATGACAAGCGGTACGGCCCAGCTTCCTTTTCTAGCTTCCACAGCTCAACTTATGCACACTCCACATTCCACTCACTACCAGACGTTACAAAACACAGAAAGAACATCATTCCTACCTCGGTTCTACTATCCCTTACTGTTTGAACATGCGTTTAACACTGACGCCAAACTAGCCGCAGGCAAACCAACGAACCAAGGTCAACCAAACGCGTTTATTGGTACTCCAAAACCAAAGACCCTCGCAGAGCCTCTAAAGACCAGCTCACTCAAGTCAGAAGAAGGCAAAACCACCATTTCTTGGGTACCTGGAGACAAGTTGCAAAATCAAACATTAGCTCATCATAATAAACCAGAGGGAGAAGGAAAATGGGTTCCTCAGACGGTAAGAGACATCATTCAACATCAGAAGGAAATTCTAGGAGCTTATGGGGTTCAAGCCTCCAGAAAGAATGAGGTCGCTAAACAAAATGATAATGGTGAGGTGTCTCCCTGGGAAAAAACAAGTCCTTCAAGATGTGTGAAGAGGAAGTCTTGGTTGGACAGAGATGGACCCAATGTACTGAATGAACAGACGTCATCTTCAATGGAAGGCGAACAAAGTTTCCGTAACAGGTAAGATTTTTAGACCTATATAATAACTCTAGTGTAGATCTGTTTAATTATATAGCCATAATTAATATGAAAAAGTAATATACTAACTAGAAATATTACCTCTTTTTTTTTTACCAAAGCACACGTTCTCCCATAACATCTCCTGATCTCTGGAGTGAGAAGAGTCCCATTTTAGATGTGACTACCTGCAAGAGAAGAAGACAATCTGAGCCTTCCAGTGAAAAGTCAGAGCCGATGGTTGTCAATGCATCTCTGCTCATTGGGGACCTCTCAAGAACCCTGGAGGAATATGGGAAAGTGGAGATGAAGTTGGAAAACCTATCATCTGAAGACAGTGGCCGACAGAAGACACTGGGAGAACAGCTTGGTAAGATACGACTGGAGCTCCTTCATATCCACCAGGCTTTAGAGAAAGCTTCATGCTCAACTGATGGACCATTAGACTTGTCTATAAAGAGGACAGAAGATATGGATAAAGAAGATGCAGAAAAGATTCCACTGAGAGAAGATCCACAAACAACCCCGGTCCTTGAATGTCCACACAAACAGGTGGTGAAAGTAGAACTGTTGCCGCCGGAGTTGGCGACTTGTTATGCCCGTCCCACCAAGTGTGAAGCAGACTCGAGTGTCCTACTCTGCCCGGATGGAAGAGTGGGGAGCACTGGGCTTGCCCAGACACACATAGCTCTTCAGGAGGAGGGGGGAGGTGTTGGATTCGGAAGAAACCGGCTGCAAATGGAGACCATTTGAGGTCAACAACAGTGATCTTCATGCACTAACCCTGTGAAGCTTTCCACCTATAGACATTACATGTGGCAGTTCAGCAGAGACGCACTACCAGGTCTACATGAGTAAAACATTCAGCCACCTCACTGTGACAGATTTCCAGAACACACTGTGTCATGTCGCCCGGCAAACGTTCTGGAGACGATTCCTTTTTTTTTCCCCCAGGAGAGATTGTTCCCTTACCAAAACCCCCACCTTTAAAGTCTAGAGTGCACATACACCAGTGGTCGCCCCGATGGCTGCTATGGGCCTAATGAGATGGAGGCCCAAGCTCAGGTTAGCAACATCCACCTACTCTATAGACAAAGGACTTATGCAAGAATTTCCTACTTGTCCCATTGTTATGCTGCCATACATTCTCACAAGTGATGGGAAACCCTTAGTTCTTCTAGGTGGTGTGGTGGCATAACCCAGCATCAGGAGGTGATGCTTCCTCTTCCCAATATACAACTCTGTTTAGAGATATTTCCAACCTTCTCGAGGCCTCCTCAGACTTAAATTCCTCAAGGGCAGACATGTCCTCTCAAGGACACCTAGGTCCATGAAACACAAAGATCCTCCAATGCATTGCCATTACTGTCTATAGTTAAACATGGGATGCGTGACCCATTATATTACTGAGCCACACATGTAAAAAGATATTTATAATATGTTGCTCACAACTACAAAAGTACTTTGCTGATACTGATATTTAATATTTGTTAGTGATCTGATCTATTAAAGCAGTGACTGTGAAGACGTGTTATTTATTATAAGCGGAAAAAATTTGCCAAGAGTTAATAAATCACTCTTTTAACCCCCTGTTTTGCCAGAGTGGAGCTCCAGGGTTGCTTTAAATGCTGCTATCACCTGAATGGTAGCAGCTAGAAACATGCAACTGATCTTATTTGTAAGGAGACATTCCAAGCTTTCAGACAATACCAGCATGACAGCATTCTGGACAGAGGAAGATATCACTGATAGAAATTGGGATGCTGTAAATGCAGCTGAAAATAAAAGTACTTGTGATTATTCCTGACTTGATTTCTAACAGTGATTTCTACCCTGTTGCTTGGACTTTAGCTGTCATTGGTCTTGTATGAAAGCCTGGACTGTCAGCTTTCAGGCAAGACCAGTTGCATGTTTCTAGCTGCTACCATTGAGGAGATATCACCATCTAAAGCAGCCCACCCCCCTCCAGTTAGCTACTTTTCACACAGCCCGAGCTGGACTCGGGCAAAACAGTTATGTGGTTAAAGGGGTCTTCTGGGACAATAATATTGATGGGTTACCTCTCCACCCCCCATCAAAATGATATTACCGACGTGTCCTAAGCATAGTTGGTTGGTTATAGTCCCTGAAAACCCCTTTAACCACATGCATGCATTGCTAATAGCATTTTGTGGTACTGTCCTGCAAACCGGGAAGAGTTTCTACTAAGCTGAAACAAAAAAAGGCGTTTCTGGGCAAGATGGGACGGAGATTAAATTTTCCAAATGTTGGTAAGTATGCCATCACCAATAGATTCTAACTTCTAAGATGGTGGGTGTATATGGTTACCTCACGGCTAAACAAGCCCGTGGAACAATGTGGTCAGTGCTCCTAGAAGTACGTTGCCGGCACCTAACTTTTTGGGTTATTTTTTTAAAAATTTTTTAGTGAAGTCTTTACTATTGCTCTGACTGGCACTTAAAGGCATTCAGCAAGAATGCCAAAAAAAACCTCCCCACTTGACCAGACCTGCTTCCGCTGCCTCGTTGTAATATTTCCTTTACAGGCTTGCCAAAACCCTTCCCCCATTCTTGCACAACCTCTTTGAGGGGTTGTACCTATTTACAAAAAAATGGCTGCACCCCCTGTCCAATGGTTGTGTCCGTTATTGCAGTTCAGCTCCATTGAATTCGAGCTTCAATACCACACACAAACTGTGGACAGGGGTGGCAATGTTTTTGTAAGAGAACAGCCATGTTTTTTCAAATTCCTGCACACAACTTTTAAAGCCTAAGCAAATTCAGTTCCTCTTGATTTCCTCTTGTTGTCCAGTGCAAGGCTTCTCATAGAAAACAGTAATATCAAAGGGTGAAGAGAAAGAATGGCTTCTTACAAAGATGGAAGGAGTACGGCCTAGATTCCATCAGCAACCAATCACATCGCAGCTTTCATTTTTCCAGCGTAATCGAAGAAATAGAAGCTGAGCTCTGATTGGTTCCAAAGGTTTTGATGGTTTGGATAAATGAGGTTGTGCCCCTCCATTATAGACAGAGTGGAGAGACGTCCACCCTCCTTCTCCATGGCCGGCATGAACCATAGAGCTCCCCCGCTCCTCCCTCTACATTCACCAGAACATTAACAAAGATTAATCACCCATGTCCCCTGCAAGAGTGGGTGAGGGAAGGGACACACTTCACACCTTGTGATCCTCGCCATAGAAGCGGCACATGTGTCTGAGGTGCTTGCCCAACTTGCTGTCATAGCGGTGACCAGCAGCCACCACTAGGAGGAGCTCAATACAAGATTTATACAGTAGCCATTGGAATGAATACCAGCTGTATAAGTCCATATGCACTGAGCTCCACCTAGAGGTGGCTGCAGGTAGTGAGAATTCTATAATTTTTCAAGTCAGAAAAACTAAGCTTCCCTATACAGATATACTATAAATTTCCTGCGTTAACAAGTAGGACTATAATTATGTATGCAAAAATTTAAAAAAAGGTGGGTGAAAAGTTTTATAGACGGCAAGGAACTGAAAATTCTCATGAGGATGCAATGAGGTCATGGATATGAAATCCGGGTTATGCTGGCCTTATTCTAGTGAAACTACAAGCAAGTTTTCCTTCTACAGACACCATAATGGTGGCAAAAAAGAAATGATGGTGGCGGTGGTAAAACATTTAAAGGAATTGTCCAAGGTTACAAAAAAAACAAACATGTCTGCTCCCTTCTAAAACAGTGCCACACCTGACCATGGGCTGTATCTGGGATTGCAGTGAATAGGACTGAGCCAGAAGAAACCAGACACAAAAAGAAGAAAACAGCCATGTTTTTCTAATCCTTTAAGGTTCATAGAGTAGAATGTGCCCCACTGTAAGAGCAAAATGGCGCCTCCATCTGGTGATGGTTGATATTACAGTACAATAATAAGTAAGGGAAGAGGACAGTTGTGCTCGTTGAATCTCCAACCTATTTTTGCAGAACAAAAAAAGGCTTGTGGCCCCTGGGCTGCTTTGCACCTGTTTTGGGCCCCCTTTGGGCGGCCACCTTGGCAGTGTCTAGGGTATGTGTGCCAATTCGTTGGGCCCTTCCGTTTTACATATACATTTAAAGGGGTATCCCGGTTACCAGGGGCGGACTGGAAACTTAAAGTTACATTAAAGGGGTTGTCTGGGTTCAGAGGTGAACCCGGACATACCCATATTTTCACCCAGGCAGCCTGCCCGACAACAGCATCGGAGCATTTCATGCTCTGATGCCCTCCCTTGCCCTGCACGATCAAGCAAGGGCTCTTTTGTTTACAAATGCATACTGCCGGGCAGAGGCTTCCACCCGGCAGTGTGTTTGGTGATGTCACCGGCTCTGATGGCCGGCTTTAGCGCTGCCCTAGCTGTTTTACTGGCTAGGGCAGAGCTAAAGCCCACCCATCAGTGTCGGTGACATCACCGGGCTCACTGCTAGTTATCCGCTATTGATAAGTATAGGGGATAACTATTAGATTGGTGGGGGTCCTACCGCTGGGACCCCCACCAATCATGACAATGGGAGCCACGTACCTTCTGCAGCCCCCTGAAATGAATGTTTACGGCCGCTCCATATGCTTCTATGGGAATTCTGGAAATATTGAAGCGCTGCACTCTGCTATCTTTGGAATTCCCATAGAAATGAACAGCGCGCTTGTCGAACCGGCCACTACGTTCAATTCAGGGGGCTACAGTGCCCCCATTCTCGTGATCATAGGGGGTCCCAGCGATAGGACCCCCACCAATCTAATTCACAGGATAGGGGATAACAAGGGGTTGTTTCGCATGTGTCCATTTTAGCGGCACAGCTCCACTGAAGTGAATGCAGCAGAGTTGCAATATCAGACACTGCCTGTGGACACGTGTGGCGCTGTTCATGGAAGAAAGCAGCCATGTTTTTCTAATCCTGTACAACCTATTTAAAATGTCGATCTTAAATTAAACAATCCCGAATTTTCCTCGTTAGTTTTACCCTTCGTGTGCCGATCATTACAAAAGCCTTAACCCTGGCATTTCTGAAGTCAATAGCATTGTGCTCAGTTACCAATTTACCCCCCCCCCCCAAATTGTCCGCGTTCAGAGCCCCCTCCAGATCACCATGTTATCCTGCCTCCCAGTATGATGTGCGCTTACAGTGCAAGCCGTGGCAGAGCCTCGCACCAGCGGGCACCGCTGCCAGCCCATGCAGATGAGTAAATAAGTAAGCCAGCAGAGTTCACATAACCCTGGGGACAGCCATAGGACACTGTCACCGCAGATCAGCGTCACTGTCACTGGACCTCACTGCTGCCCCATTAAACACAGCTCTGGGCTCATGTAATTGGCTCAGACTGAGGGTTACCCTTAAACACGAGAACATGGCTACCAGCACTCATTTACAGCAGGTCCTAGACTCTTAACCCCTGTCGTGCCAAAAGGTCTGCAGCGGCTCGTACGGATCTGATAACGGACGGGATGTAAGACTAATGAACCTGATTAATTCTGCTCAGGTCTGGCACCGCATTACGCCCACTCCTAATGGTCACATATGCCAAGTTGCAATCCGATTTTCCTTCTTCCGCTCCATTTCAAGTCTTATTTCCGACATGGTACAGCCGCGGCTGCCACCGTGTAAACCACCGTCTTCCACGTCTGCCCCATTCTAAGGCCTACATTCACACGTCCGTATTTGTGCACATACTGGAAAACGGTCAGTTTTTTTGCGGCTCCGTTGTTCCGCAAAAAACTCAGTTTTTCCAGGAAATCCGTTCCGTTTTTCCGTAAAAAACGGAAAGGATTTATCCATATGTCATCCGTATTTTGCGGATCCGCAAAAAAACGGAAGGATGAATAACATCTGTACCTTTTCTTTTTTTTTTCTCCCCTCCTGGAACGGAATCCGCAAATACGGATGACATGCGGATGCCTTTCTGCATGTCTTCCACATTTTTTGCGGATCCATAGACTTTCATTGTGCTACGGACCGCAATTCAGGAGAAAAGTAGGACAGGAGGATTTCTTTATGCGGAACAGTCAGAACAGACACACGGATGCGGAAACCACACGGTGTACTGTCCGCATTTTTTCGGGACCCATTGAAATGAATGGATCCGCATCCTATCCGCATAACTGTCCGCAATTGCGGAAACGGATGCGGATAAAAAATACGGACGTGTGAATGGGGCCTAAATGATATGTAAATTACATTGTCTGCTATAAGATAGTATCAGTGGTGGTTTTTGACCTAGGACCCTTCTAATGGTTCCAAAGGGCTTTAAGGGGGTGTCTCATCACACCCATCATTTACCATTATGGCATATCTGGGCAGACGTCATAACAACCAGGAGCTCCTGCTCTGGAGGACCTGGTTCATCCATGTATTGCGTTTTATTGAATAGCCAAGTGGTAGCATTCAGGAACCACAGCAAATCAGCCACGGAGTGGAGACCACGTAAAGTTACAGAGGTGCATAAAAGTCTCCAAGGCTCCACTGACTCCATAACTGTCCTCATCTGGTGTTAACATCTGCCCAAAAACTGTGCACCGGGACCTTTGTGGCATTAGTTTCCATGGCTGAGAAGCTGCATGCAAGCCGTACATCACCAAGCACAATGCCAAGCGTCTGATGGTGTGGTGTAAAGCACGTCGACCACTTCTGTGCAGTGAAGCATCACGTTCCTCTATACGGCGATCTGATGGACGAACCTGGTGTTGGCAAATGCCAGGAGACCCGTTACCTGCCGGACTGCATTGTGTAAATTTTGGTGGAGGAGGGATAATGCTATGGCGTAATTTTTTAGAGGTTAGCCTAGGTCCCTTAGTTCTGGCGAAGGGAAATCTTAAAGGGGTCATGCCATTAAAAAAAAAAAAAAAAAATCTACATTTTTCAAACCAGCGCCTGGATCTGAATACTTTTGTAATTTGATGTAATTAAAAATTTTGTACAGCCACTGAGCTATTCAATAAAATGTATCTGTATAGCGCCACCTGCTGTCTGTTCTTTTCCTTATTTTTCCGTCCACCTCACTGAGGTGGTCGCACGTGCTCAGTTTACATTTTCAACTGTTACCTTTACGGTCATCTTTTCTGTTAGAAGCTGTGGCAGTTAAAGGGAGAGAGCTGCAGCAGAAAGGACACGTCCCCCTGAACTGCCAGCCTGAGATAAATCTAGAAGAACAATTGGAGCAATGAATGGGGAGATCTCTGGATCCATGTGAGGTACAGGGCTGGTTCTAGCTTTGTTAGATAGAGATTGTCATGTCCTATATGATGTCTGATTTTTATTTTTTTTTTAATACATCAAAAGTCTTACAGAAATCCTTCCCTGCAGAGCAAAGGGAGGAACAACTCCAGATTAATCCCTGTGGGTGCCCCAATAATTTTGTCCATACAATTTAGATATGATAGATAGATAGATAGATAGATAGATAGATAGATAGATAGATAGATAGATAGATAATCTACAACTTTTAGCCTTTCCTGACCTGTTAACATTCCAGAACCTTTGGCACCTTTTCTAAATTTTCCAAACAGACCCCATTCCTGAGGATCATCATAATGGGGGCAGGTGTAGACGCCGGGCCTCCAGATCCCTATGATGATTCCCTACTGTGCGATATCTTCAGTCCTGCGTCTCTTGCCGTGTCTTCTCCTCCAAGTCGTCCTCTCCTCCTTACCTCTCTCCCTTCATCCCTCTCTCCCTCCCGCTTTCTCTCTCTGGATGGATTGGTTGTGTCAGACTCAAACAGCCGTGTCCCTTCATCCCCCCCAGCTTGGTGCTATCATTTATCCCGATCACAGGAGAGAGGGGACCTGTCAGACCGCGCTCATGTCTTCATCTGCTGGGCTGCACTGAGAGGCAGTGACAGAGCTGTGAGTGTGTGCGATTACGTGCAGCGGGATTATAATGTGCGTCAGTATGTCTGGGTAACGCATCTACAAGTCGCTCGCTGGACGACATCAAACCTGATGGAAGGAGCGTAGGGGCCAGCCGTGTCCTACCTGTCCTAAAATCTCAGGGGTCATGTCACACCAGGATGGTGTGGGCCCGGGTTTTAACACCTTTCCAGGTTCATGTGGATGTTTTATTTTTGCATTTTTTTTTACCTAATTGTAATTTCGGACATTTGTACAACTTTTCATATCATCCCATCCTGTACTAGCAGCTTTAGGGTCCATTCACATGGCCGTATTTATGGGTACGCAATTTTGCGGAACAGATGAGGACCTATTCATTTCAATGGGGCTGCAAAAGATCCGGATGCATCCGTCCCTTCGTTCCGGGGCCCCGCCCAAAAATTGCGGACAAGAATAGGCATACCTACCTTAGGGCTGTCACAATATGCGGAACGCACATGGCCGATATCCGTGTTTTGCAGGTATCTCAAAACACATACGGTGGTCTGAATGTACCCTTATACTCACTGAGCCATGGTGCATACAGGGGAGAGTAGGGGCCTCCCTAAATATCAAACTGGGCCCCAAGTTATCATGCTGGGCATAAGGATGGAGTGTTTGGCAGATTAAACGGTTATTGCAATCTTAGACATCGCTAGGATATGCCCCCATTGTCTTATAGGTGCTGGGACCCGCACCTATATCGAGAACGGAGCCCCAAAAGTGAAGGAGGGCGCACTGTGCATGTGCAGCCGCCCTCCATTCATTTCTATGGGTCTGCCGAAAATAGCCGAGTGCTGGCTTGGCTACTTCCGTCGGCTACATAGAAATGAATGGGAGCGGTGACCGGACATGCTCAGTGCGCTCCCATTCATTTCTATTGGAGCAGCGGTGGCTGCACTTGGTGGGGTCCTCCAGACGCAGCGCTCCCCGCTCCATTTTCGATATAGGTGCGGGTCCCAGTGGTGGGACACGCACCTTTCAGACAATGGGGGCATATCCTAGCGATAGGCCCCCATTGTCTAAGATGGGAATAACCCTTTTAATCACCTCTTTGCTATTGCTCTCAATCACCCCATACACAAGCACACTCGGCTAAGTGTGCATGTGTTCTCACTAGGGAGAGGGGAAGACACCTCTTTATCTCTCTAGTGAACAAAAAGGATCGGGCATACTGAAATAAAAAATGTCCAATAGTTCCGCAAATACCCCCCCCTCCCCATACATATGACATGGTCGGTCAGTTGCGCCAGAATCTGAAAGTCGTCTGACCTACATCTGATGAATGTTAAGGCTAGAGTCAAAACTTTTTTTTTTTTATAATTTACCATTTTTGTATATGTGTGTTTTTAATTTTTCTTCAATTATTTAGAAAACAAAAAATAAATTAAATAAAATTATGAATGCATATTCACATCTCTCTGAAATTAATGAAGTGTTCATATAGGTAAGGGGTTGAATGGGAAACAGCGCCACACTTGTCACAGGTTGCTTCTGGTATTGCAGCTGAAGCCCACCGATTAAAAATGCCGCAATACCGGTCACTGCCTACGGACAAGAGTCTGTCTCGGACAAGATAGACAGGATTTATTAAAATGGACAACCCCCTGCCCCATTATATAACTTTTGAACATGTCTAGAGGACACGTCAAGGAATATTACACCTAGAATCCCCTTAGAGCCAGGAATGTGGGATAATGGCCATCGCTCTGTATTAGCTGTGAGACGGTGGGAAGTTTCTTGTCAGGTAACTTTCATCTCGTTACCAAATGTAGAGGTAAGTGGCTTATTACAAATCACGGCTCTGGTGCAGTCTGCGTTGTTTCACATCCAACAAGCCTTCCATCAATATCATGAGCTTTGTGGGAAAACTTAGTGGACTTCTGGTATTTTACCTCAGAGACAGAGGTTTACATCACTGAGGGGGGTCCTAACATCCCCAGTCACTAAAACAAAAGGGTCAAAGCAGTCGTGTGACCACCATATAAAGGCCCAAGCACTCTTCTGAACACCACACAGAGATGATAGCATTTTCTGACCACCACGAAGATGGCCAAGTGCCCTTCCAGACCCCAAACAAGGGACCAAACACTCCTTTGACCACCATACAAAGGACCAAAACCTCTTCTGAGCACCAGAGAAGGGACTAACATCTCTTTTGCCCTCCATTCAGAGGCCTAAGAACTCTTCTGAGCACCATGTAGAGGCCTAACTGCTCTTCTGACCCTAAATCAGAGGCCCAAGAAATCTTCTGACAATCATACAACAGCCTAACCTCTCTTATGGCCACTATACCGCAACCTAACCTCTCTTACAGGAGTCCAAGCAATCTTCTGTCCTTCATACAGTGATCCAAGCACTCTTCCGAGGACCACATAGGAGCCCAATACCACATCTGACCAACATATAAAGGCCCAACCATGCTTCTAACCTCCATCCATGGGACCATGTACTCTCCTGAACACCATAAAGAAGTCCATGCACATTGCTGAGCACCATGCAGAGTCCAAAATCCTCTTCTGAGGTCTATGCAGAGATCTGAGTGCCATAGCTCTTTGTTTTTCAGGTTGAAGGACTCTCCAATTCTCTTCTCCCATCTTGGATCTCTGCTCTACGATTCCTCCTGTAGCTGGGTGTAATAACTTAAAGCAGCCATTTTAGTAGCAAATGACCCACCAAGGAGTCCCTCAGGCTCCATAAACATGCGCTGTCCCCGTGCCTTCTGTGCCTTCTATTTTTATAGTAAATCCGGTCTAGTGCTTTATCTAAGACTGTGTAAAACCAAAAACGAGGTAAGGCTCTGTTCACCAGAATACCTCAAGGTATACCTCAAGGTATCACCAGAATACCTCAATAGGTACCCAAGGGGCCCTATTGACTTAGTGAGGTAGCCATAATTTTGAACCTATTTTTCCAGCCACATATGACAAATTCTGTGACAGAGGCTCCAAAGGAAATGTGAACAGAGCTTTAAAGATTTTCACCTTACAACATCTCAGCACAAGCTTAGTCCCAGTCGTCGTCTCTGTTGTCTACACAGCCACCGCTGATCTCCTAATATGAAATTAGAAGGTCTGATCCTCCAATGTGACCCAAGCCCAGGTCGTGGTTACTGGTTCTGGCAGGGCTGGAGCAGCGGAGTCAGACCCGATAGTCCCAGAATGAAAAGATTAATGACCCGTGGCAGGTGCCTCTTCTCTGCCAGGCCCTTAGGCCTGATCTACTAGATAGTGACTGATAGTCATCTGGATAGGTCACAGGTGAATTGCGGTGCGCTGCTGTACATGATCGTTTTCCCATCGTTATGAATGCTCATTAGTGCATGCGGATCACTGCACTCTGGCTCATGTCCACATACATTCTGAACAATTATACAGAATTTCCCTTTAAGGCCAGAACATCACCGATAAATGGACGTCCTTCACTACAAGGATGTAAAATTTTCCATTCAGCTCTACGTTCGTTATATCCGTTTCTGGAAAAGTAGGGTGACAGTCGGCACAACAGTGACGAGTGAGCAGATTTATAACTGGGCAGATCTGTCATTGAGCGATCAGAGAAGTTACTACTGGCCGTGCATTTTCCCTGCAGCGGCCACTACAGGCGGGGAAATAGAATTACATGCAGCCATTCAAATCATTGAATACGTGAATCATCATACAATACGTGAAGAGATTGGGCCAGGCAGAATGAATGTTGTTGCTTGGGGATAGGGAGTACTCAAGCAAGTGTACCTCCTCTATAATGTCCAGATGATATAATAGTGCATAGGTCAAGGTGGTGATTGAGAGACAACCCATTAAATAGGTTGTCCCATTAAGACAACTTATCCCCCATCAACAGGATAGGAGATAAGTGTCTGATCGGTGTTGGTGGGGCCCCTGCCAATCACAAGAACATAGCGGATGCTCCCCCAATTGATTGGTGGTCACACATGAGTACTGCAGCTCCATTCAACTCTATAGGGCAGGTGGAGATAGCCGAATCCTTGTACTAGGCTAGGGATGCCCAACTTGCGGCCCTCCAGTTGTTGTAAAACTACAACTCCCACCATGCCCTGCTGTAGGCCGATAGCTGTAGGCTGCCTGGGCATGTTGGGAGTTGTAGTTTTGCAACAGCTGGAGGGCTGCAAGTAGGGCATCCCTGTACTAGGCTATGTCCAGCAGTCCCACAGTCGAATCAAGTGTCTGCAGCTCCATTCAAACGGGGAGCAAGGACCCCTGTTGTCAAGACTGGCGAAGGCCCCATTGGTCAGATATGGGGAAAAAGTCGACTCAATGGAGCAAACCCCGTTAATGAACGCCCCCGTCACCCCCATGGATTCTCTGAAGATAAGGTAGATGTGGTTCCCTACCGTATTCTATACAGTGGAGTACGTTAAGGCTATCCATCAGAGGTATACGTCAGGGAATACTCTCAAATCCTTAACTCCTGCCTATTAAGGGGTTCGTTCCATCACTGGGAGTCTTCTGGTTTTATCTATTCCAATGGAAGTTCCCACTGATACTGTCCTACATATCTCCAGCCCTTGGTTCATTTAACCTCTACTGAGCTGGAAGACAGGATTTCTTACAGGGCAAGTACGGGAAGTGAGTGACAAGCGCATCCTCCTTCTGTAAAGGTCAATGGAGAGGGTGGAGTACGTGCCAAAATGAGGGAAAGCCAGGATATCGCCCATAGGGATAAATGCGTTATTGCCTACACAACCTTTTAACCTCTATAGCAAATAGGACGAGCTTTATTGTAAAAAGTGGTGAATATTATGACAGGAGGCGGGAGCGTCTCGTCGTCAGGACTGGGCTGACAATATCATAATCAACTATATAATGGTATATCGGGGGGGGGGTATTTTTTATATAGAAAGTACAATATATTTGCACTTGCCAAGTACATGGAGAGTGCAAATATATTGTAATTAATAAAAAAAAAATCTAACTAAAAATATATATATAATACAAAAATATAATAATATAAATTAAAAAAACTAGCATCCACCAGATGGGTCCTTACACCATTTAACACAGTAATGACTTTGAATACTTACACCAGCTGTACCAAAAAAATCCTCTACCCACAGGACAGGGGATAAGTGTCCGTTTGGCGGGTGTCCAACCAGTAGGGCCCCCACCGGTCCCCATGTGAATGAAAGGCATACTAGAAATTGTGCCACATTCTAAATACTGCGTATGAGGACCAGTTGTGAATTTCCATCCATGTTAAAAGGGTTAGGAAAAAAATGGTGTTTTCTTCCTATGGGCCGAGTCTGGTATTGCAATACTAGACACAGCCTGTCGAGAAGAGTGGCACCGTTTCTCACCTCCTTTTCCTGTGAATGGAAGCTTCATTGCAAATCTACAGCAGCCGGAGCCATCGTCCAGATAAAAATACAGTTGCGCCATTTAATTAATGAGAATAAAGAAGTTGAATGCAGATTTTTTTTTTCCTCAGAACTGATCAACATATGCATAATAATTGTTAAAGGGAATGTGTCACCTAGATTTTTTCACTAATTAGAACCAAATCTATAGATAGATGTTGCCAGTCATTGTAATCCCGTCGTGATGATAATGAGTTGATTGCTGAAAAGTGATCTGCACAGAACAGAAGTGTCAGCCTATTATGAGGCTCAGTGGCCAGTGTGAACAAAATTTCTGGATTTTGGATCATTTTCTAGTGACACATTCCATTTAGGGACTATCTGACCCAGGTGACAAATACAGTATTTATTTGTATGGAAAATGTGCTACTTTTTTTTTCAGCCCCCATACTCCAATCTGCAGTCACACTCTCTAAGTGCCAGTAAAGGATTGAGAAAGGCTTGGTCTTAATACGGACAATCCTCCTTGCCTCTTTTCTGCCAAGGGTTAGTACTAGTTGAAGAATTGACAGATTGGTTGATAGGGAGCCGAGAGGAAAGCCAGGTTGCCAGGGGCCAGGAGAAGACACACTGGTTACCAGGAGAAGAAAGCCCGGTTTCTAGGGGCCAGGAGAACGCAGACCGGTTGCTAAGGGGCCAGGAGAACGCAGACCGGTTGCTAAGGGGCCAGGAGGACACACACTGGTTGCTAGGGGCCAGGAGGACACACACTGGTTGCTAGGGGCCAGGAGGACACACACTGGTGTAGGGCAGGAGGACACACACTGGTTGCTAGGGGCCAGGAGGACACACACTGGTTGCTAGGGGCCAGGAGGACACACACTGGTTGCTAGGGGCCAGGAGGACACACACTGGTTGCTAGGGGCCAGGAGGACACACACTGGTTGCTAGGGGCCAGGAGGACACACACTGGTTGCTAGGGGCCAGGAGGACACACACTGGTTGCTAGGGGCCAGGAGGACACACACTGGTTGCTAGGGGCCAGGAGGACACACACTGGTTGCTAGGGGCCAGGAGGACACACACTGGTTGCTAGGGGCCAGGAGGACACACACTGGTTGCTAGGGGCCAGGAGGACACACACTGGTTGCTAGGGGCCAGGAGGACACACACTGGTTGCTAGGGGCCAGGAGGACACACACTGGTTGCTAGGGGCCAGGAGGACACACACTGGTTGCTAGGGGCCAGGAGGACACACACTGGTTGCTAGGGGCCAGGAGGACACACACTGGTTTGCTACGGTTCGCTAACCAGATTTCTTGAATTTCACATGAACATCTCTGCCCAATACACTGGGAAGGCAATGAGGTCTTCATGTGAACAACCGGTCCACCCTGGGAGCCACCATGGATGCCCAGGGGTCTTAGATATTTTTGTATTAGTCCAGTGAATTCAGTGCAGCAGCAGAACGTAGTCCTGTATGGATTTAGGAACAGGCAGCTTGGTCACCACCTGAGATAACTGGCATTCTCCGAGGCTGCCCCTCACCTCACGCCTCGCCAGAGCTTTCAAAGTTCCCGGGGCCGAGCACAGTTTGACAAGACGCTGACACAGCTGGGCATCACGGGCAGCCTCGGGGGGCATCCCACCTTCTCTCCTCAACCTGAGGGTGCCACAAGCTCTGTGCAGCAGTTCCAGGCATTCCTCCTCTCTCTCCCCGCCCAGGCCTCTGCCCATCAGAACCGCAAGCCGCCCCGCCGGGTACTGACCCTTGAGGTTGGCAGTGTCGGGTTGCGCCCCGTACTCCAGGAGCAGCCGCACGCTCTCTAGATTGCCTTTCATAACCGCCCAGCTCAGGGGCGTGTCCTGGTTGTAGTCTCTGGCATTGACCTTTGCGCCCCCCACTAGTAACGCCTGTACGCAGCCGTCCATGTTTTTGAAAGCCGCCCAGTGTAAGGGGGTGTCCTGATTACCGTCCGGAGCGTTGGGGTCGGCGCCGTATTCCAGGAGGATCTCGACGCAGGTCTCGTCTTTTTCCGCCGCATAGTGCAAGGCTGTGCGCTGGTAGCCATCGAGGGCGTTGACCTGCAGGACGGAGAAATGCAGTCATTCAGTGCTGTCTAGACTGGATACAACTGCAGCAAATCCTCAGCTGTGAGAAATGTGGCTTTTCATCCTCTGGAATGTTTTCAGTTCACTGACAGCAAGCAGAAAATCTTGAAATTGGTGAGGAGTTGGAAAAAAAAAACAAAAAACATAAAATTGGAGCCCCCCTTTAAGAAGGCATAACCTACTCACATTTGCTCCGTTCTCCAAGAGCAGCTCCACGCAGTCTGCGTCGCACACCATGCAGGCGCTGTGTAGGGGCATCAGGGTATCGTGAGGACCATTCACATCAGCCCCCTGTGGACAGAGGGGGCAGGTATTAGTTAAAGGGGTATCTCATTGACATGCACATTTATGGCATACCACTGCACAGCCAACACCTAGGTGAAGAACGAGGGTCCCCCGACCACCTGGTGATGCGACCACCCCGACCAACCGCTGCATAGGAATACTTCTCTATAGTAACTTATCACAGCAGGAACCCGGCATCTCCAAGTAATGGAGGTCAGAACCCGAGTGACAGCCACACCAGGAACTGTAGGCGGCCATATTGGTCGTCACCCAGCTTTCCGATAAATGCATGCAACTAAAGGGCGGGATGGAAATTTTAAACGTAGATCACAGGCGGCACCCTCGTCTCTCCACTCACCTTGCGGATAAGGGACTCAACCGTGTCTCCGGGCAGAGAGCGGATGGAGGAGATGGTACGTATCAACCTCTCCGAGAGGGAGCACTTCCTGTGCATGTGGAGCATGGTGGGCGGCGATCTACAAAGAAACAGACGTTACAGAAAGGGTTAATCAGTAATATAACTATATAAAATTTATAATATAAAAAAGTAAATATGGGGTCCCTGACTTACCCCCAGCACTCTGACCCGTCCCCAACCCCCCAGCACTCTGACCCGTCCCCAACCCCCCAGCACTCTGACCCGTCCCCAACCCCCAGCACTCCATGCCGATCCAAAACAGTCATATCCATCCAAAACCCCATCAGTCATATCCAACCAGACGTGACAACCATTACCGCCTCCATTCGAACATACCCAGCTTTCTCAAACCATGAATGGCAAGTCTGCAGTAAACATGGGCCCTTGGTCCACCCCCATCCATCATATATGATGCCAGGAAAGCTTGGTGAAGACCATTATCGCCTCCATTCTAACTAAGGACCCAAGCCAGAAATGGCAAATATGAGTCCTGGATTGACCACCATGCAGGAAAGATGGGTGACAACCTATACGGCCACTCCGTTCTCAAACCCTAAGCGGAAAAGCTGAGTGAGCAGTAACGGCAGCCATACTGGTCATCACCCAGCTTTCCCAAAAACATTTGAACAATGCCAACTCGAGGAATTCTATTCTTGCTCTTTCAGTACAGGAATGCAGAGTAGATGGAGGACATGAATGATGCAGGAAGGTTCCTCGTCTTGGCCCGGTCTCCCCTTTCGGCACACTCTTTCCTCCCCTCCCCGGGGGGCGGATGGCTGAGGTGCTCTTCTCTGCCTGCACTCACCCTCCGGGGAGGCTCCCTGCCTCTGGCACTCAGCGGGCACATGAGACAAACCAAGGCGATGCCTCCTAGGGCTGCTTTTAATGGATGAAGAGCAGAGAGCGTCTCCTTCCATTAATTCTTCCTCAGATGGGATGAAATATTCAGCAGGAGGAGGGGAGGGGGCCGCAGAGTCGGGCTTCCTCCTAGGCAAAAAGAGCGCTCTGCCAAATCCTCACACACGGCGAATATTAGGGGAGACTTTAACCAGTTTCTTGCCGGGGGGACCAGCTGCGGATCGCTAGTTCCACAGTGCATGACATGACAGGACTGGGAGCGATGCGTTAACGTACAGCAGCTGGAACCTGTCAGCTACGTGGCGGGAAACAGGCCATTTACTCCGCGCGCCCAACTTTTAGCCGCATTTAGCGCCCCTTAGAAATTTTAGCACATGTGATACACGAGGCGAACATGAAGCCACGTGCCATCCAACCTGACATATAGCAGACGCTACTCGGCGATGCAGGAAGAGGGGTCAGGAATCTTTTCCATGGGCAACGACCTATCAAGTCAATGCTAAAAAAAAAGATAAATGACTGACTAAATATGATACAAGAAGTGCATTTAACCCATTCCAGCCGCTTCCATACATATATGGTGGAAATCAGGTCTTTAAAGATGGCACCCGCTCGCCACAGCTGCTTGTTTTTTGCTGTTTTAAACAGCAGACACTCGGGGCTAACGTCTGCGATCGGCGATAGCGCCTCATATGCTCTGGTCAATTGTGACCACAGCATCCAAGGTGGCTTTCTCCTGGAGCCCTGTGCTCCCGAAGCCTGAACAGCTACCCCACTCAGCGATCGGGGGAGCCATTCATTGCCTGCGATAGCATGGGTTTCTTCAGAGAGACGCAGTTTATTGCAGTTGTAGTTTCTATGGAGCCCTGCAGGTGGCAGGGTTCAATAGGAGCATGGTGAATCTACAATGAACTGCAATGGAATTCAACGCAATGTAAGAGCAGAGCGTGACATAAAAAAAATATATATATATATATTTTTTTTTTTTCAAATCACACCACCTTTCCCATAATTAAAATAAAACAATTTAAAAAAAAATCACAGGCAACGCCATGTCCCAAAATGTCTGGACTATTAAAATGTCCTCCTGCTGAATGGGAAAAAAAATTCACTATCTCCCAAAAAAATTGAATAAAAAGTGATCAAAAAGTAATACACACTCAAAAATGGTAGCAAAAAAAAAAAAACTACAGATAACAAAAAAAAAAAAAAAAAGCCCTCATTCAGCTCCATAGACGTAAGCTGAAAAAACGCTATGGGGGTCAGAATATGGAGATGAAAAGAAAAAATTATTTTTTCCAAAGTTTTTTTTTTTTTCAGTATTAAAACACAAGACAACCTATATAAATGTGGTATAGCTGTAATCATACTGACCCAGAGAATAAAGGTAACAGGTCAGTTTTACCACACAGGGAACGCCGTGAAAACAAAACCCATAAAACGGCAGCGGAATTGCAATTTTTTTCCCCAATTCTACTCCATATGGAATTTTTTTTTTTTTCAGCTTCCCACTGTATTGTTTGCAATAATAAAACAGTGACATCAGAAACATCTCGTCTTGCAAAAAAGAAGCCATCATACAGTTATGTGAATGGAAAAGTAAAAAAAAAGTCATGGAAGTTATCACCTATCCATACTAAGGCTATGGACACCTTGCAAGGCGTTTTCATATGCACTCTACTTATCTTGTGGTAAAGTTTTTTCAAATTGGTCTTTATTTAAAAAAAATAAACTGTTTCTCTTCAGTTTTTACTCTGATCATCAGCTTGGAATGACAGGAGGATAGCCAGCGTCTGTAAGACGGTTACCAGGCCAGAGGGGCAGCCTGTGTCACAGCAAAGGGAGATGCCACCCAGTATTATTTGTGACCCTGCCGCAGAACCTGAAGGGTGCACCTCCTTGGCTGTGTGATCACTGATCAATCGCATTGAATTTTCCAGCTGTTCTTTTTTCATTTTCCGTGGGCTATGTAACCACATCCCTCAGATAGCTACTGAAGCCGATGTGCTGGAAGCGAGAAAGATGAGCAAGCGCAACGATCTGAGCGATTCTGACAAGAGCCACATTGTGATGGCTGGACAACAAGGTCAGAGCATCTCCAAAATGGCAGGTCGGGAGGAGGCGTTGTCCCAATATGCAATGGATCGTACAGACCAAACGTGGTCCAGAGGAGGACAACTGGTGAATCAGTGACAGTGTCATGGGGACGGCCGGTTGCGTGTGCATCACTTTACAGGGGAAGAGATGACACCAGGATGTATTATGAGAAGAAGACAAGCTGTGGAGACAATGCTCTGCTGGGAATCCTCAGGTCCTGGCATCACGTGGACGGACGGTTGCGTGCACATCACTTACCAGGGGAAGACATGGCACCAGATGCTCTGCGCAATGTTCTGCTGGGAATCCTTGGGTCCTGGCATCACGTGGATGTGACATCTACCTAAATATTGTACAGATAAGCACCCCACTTTATGGCAGTGGTGCCCCCTAATGGCAGTGCCCTCTTCGGCAGGATAATGCCCCAGCCTTACTGCAAAAACTGTTGAGATCAAGGTGATGACTTGTCTCCAAATATCCCAGATCTCAATCTGATCGCCTCACCGAGCAACTTCCAGCATCTGCTGCTAAAGTCTTACACCAGATACCACAGGACACTTCAGAGGTCTCGTGGAGTCCAGGCTTTGATGGGTCAGAGCTGCTTTGGTGACATGAGGACGACCTACACAATATTAGACAGGTGGTATCAATGTTACGGCTGATCATGCAGCTGGGAAAAAAAAGACCTTGTCCCCAGATGCAACGGGCGACAACTTTTATCACCCACAGCACCCGACCCAAACTGAACCGAAAGACGTATTCTCATTATATGAACGAGCTGAATGAGTGTCAGTGTCATTACCTATGGAGATAAAGGCCAGCAGTGCCACCTGGTGGAGGAAATAAGCACTGCATATACAAATGCACAAAATCAATTCCACCTACTACATATCTGCACAGAAAAATTAAATAAAAAAACCTCTCAGCTCCCCAATTTAGTAAGTGAAGCTCCTGTACGGCCCCCTCAGCTGGAGATTTTGGTAATACGAATGGGACGGACAAGGCTTTTCTCCTGCTGGTGGCACAAATAAAACAATGACAAAAGTGGCGTATAACGTAGAATTCTGATCTAAGCAGCGGCACTGCAAGCGCTCCTATGGTATGGCATTTTGCTGCGTTTGCTGAGAAGTAGCTGCAAAATACTTTTTTTTTTTTTTGCAAAATTTCACCATGATTTTAGGGTAATCATAGCAAAAAAATGCAGTCTGACTGCATCGTCTGAACGTACGTGAAGGAATCTGTTCACTGTTACACCAGGCACAATGCCTTGTAGCACTAGCTGATGTAATGATACCTTTCACTTAGCGATACATTGCTTCATTTAATCCATATGTAAATGAGCAGTAAAGTGCATCGTGGGCAGGTCCAATCCACTCTGTGCACCCTTGCTCCTCCTGCTGCTTCCTCACCCCGCCACTCTCTCTCCTTCTTGAGAAAAACAGGTTCCTACACAGTCATCGCTTCTGACCCTGACCATCAAGGAGAGAGAGAAGCTGGCACAGAAAGCAGCAAGGGTGCACAGTGTCTTGGCCCCTCCCTCAGTGCACTTAATTGCTCATTTGCCTATGGATTATATAAAAATTACTTTTTCTCCAGAATGAAGCAACAGATTGCTGAGTGAAAGGTATCATACAAGGCACTGTGCCTTTCCTGGGGACGGGTTCCATTTAACCCTTCAGGCACCAATCTCACAAAAAAAAAAAACCCACAACAAATTAGTTGGAGCACAAAAAACAGCAGCACATTCAAACACAAGCTCTGCAAACCCTGCATGCCCGTACACTGGCAGAACAGCTGGCGAGCCACATGGCCGACATTCTGTGACCTAACGCAAGGAATCCGAACCATGTGTCGACTGCGTAAACGACTGAAAATAGCGTTGCGGCCTAAAATATGTGCAAATCTATCCGTGGCATGTGAATGGGATCCTAAAAACCTCATATTTATAGTTGATTTATTTTTTTTTTTTCAAAATTCACGCCAAAAAATATGCAGGGTGTGAACCTGACCTAGATGCTCGGTTACGACCGCTGGCAGATGACACCCATATAAATGTCAGGAGTGACGCGGTGCCGGATGACGCAACCGCACCCCAGAGAGTTCAAGGAAATTCAGCAACGGTAAGACTTCCCATTGCCCCTCCACATAGGACTACAGACACTGCAATACGGTCCCATATTGAGAACGGTATTATCGGCATTCTCGTGTGCATGAGGCACACATGGCAATTTTGATACACAACCCCCACCATCCAAACAGCTGTGTCCACCATTACTTTGCATTGTCCCTAATGCGTCTACCACACAGAAGACAGCACCGCAATTTGCTACAGTTGTCAGATTTCAGGCGCAATACGACTACACCCTCATGCAACCCTAAGGCGCTTTAATGGCCTGCAAAGTTGCACAGTGCCGCCAATTACTGGCCAAAAGGTTACTAAATGCTACAGACACTATAGGAAGGCTGTGACTACCCCCTCCCTCCATAACACCACTAATTCTGCACACCACAACTCCCAGCATACTGTGTACACACAATTTAGGACACCACAACAACAGCCCAGCGCTGTACACACAACACACAACCACACACTCACCTACAACAGAGCTCAGCGCCGCTGAGGTCCCGGACATAGGCTCAGCCAATCAGGAGACAGCAAACTTAGATTGACGGCGGGGCTTACCAATGAATGAAGACGCCTGCGAATAGGCGAGGCCACTCGTGGGAACACCATTTGACGCAAAATATGCACGTTTTAGTTACTATTTTGGTCAACGCGGAACTCCGTCCGTCGCCATATTTGGTATGGGCAAGTGGTGTTGGAAGCCGGGCAGCTGCTTGTATTAACCAGTTGCTTGTGTAGTTCTTTATGTTATTCTTTGTTCTTATACTAATTATTATTGGAAGGAATTATTTTAAGTGCAAAGAAGAGCTGGCATCATCTCCATACTCTTCTGTGCCAACTTTTCTTTACACTTCATAGCTGCAGCAGTGTGCATCTTATAAAAATAATGGTACTGCAACCTGTAAGCCCAGTGTCAGGCCAGTTCTGGTATAATAAGAGATAAAATATAAGGGTGTTTCTGCACCTAGCATCATTTTCCATCAGTTGCTGCCATGTGGACTCCTATCAGTTAGACCTTAGGCAAGGGCTACATGGTGACACTGGCCGTGGCCTTATGTAGTGAACATTTGGAAGTAAACTGTATGGACGCCTTTATGCCTGGCACATTGTTATGGAGGCTTCCATGGTTGGCAGATTATGTGTGGTATTTGCATGTGTGGCATATTTGGTAAAAAAAAAAAAAAGAATGGTAGAGGCATATACGTTATGATTGACCCTCTTCAGGGTACAAGTGTTGTACTTTTTTGACAAACATAAGTGGGATAGAGCAATGATGTAATATATATGGGGCAACCCTATAGTCCCATGAAGGTTGTAGTTGGGAGAAAAAGGATTGGGCCTATTGGAGTTCAACATGCCTGATGCTTTATTATAAACCGCTTTAAGTGGGGTTCTGCAGTAACTTTTTTCCATCTCTCTATCACAATGAACATGGATGCTTGTGCATGTGTATGGGAATGTCATGGTAGACATCTGTCCACCAGACAGGTGTGCCTGGCCACCTTTGGAAGATACTTGGTAGTGGGAGTTGTCCAAGCAGACAATGGCGATACCCAAAGCATGCTGCATTTTGAAATACTCCCCCTCCCAAAAAAAAAAAAGTTTTGTATGTAGCTTTTTTCTGTATGTCACCATAGACTTTAAGGGTGATTGCAGATTTGTGTGCAGGAAATCTGCACAATAACTGCACGAAGCATGCACATAAATCCGCACTATTTATCGTGTTTTTTTGTACAGTTTTTATGCGTTTTTTTTTTGTGCTGATCTCACACTTCTATTTATAAGGGCTCATGCACACGGCCATTGCCCGGCAATCCCAGAGTTGCGGAACAGAGGTACAGATCGGAACCCCACAGAAGCACTACGGAGCATGTACTACATTTTTGCGGTGCGGACCGAGGGATGTGGATCGCTGTCCCCATTCAAGTGAATGGGTCCGTGATCCGAATGCGGCGGCCCAACTGTCAGTGCCCATACATTGTGGACCGCAAATTACGGTCTACAGCACGGGCACTGACCGCACACGTTCGCGTGCATGAGTCCTAAGGGTGAAATCCGCACAGGAAAAGCACAAGTGACACGCTGCAGATTTTAAAATCCGCACGGCAGGTCAATTTCCGCACCTAGGAACAAACCAAAGTGTACATGAGATTTGTCTAATCTTATACACTTTGCTGGTGCTGTATCACTCTGTGTTTTTTTCAGCATGGAAAAAACGCACATAATCCGCCTCATGTGCAGGCTCCCTGAGGCCCTGTTCACACAGCGGCTATTTCCGGTATAATTTGGCATGGATTCCAAGCCAAAAGGCTGGCATCATGAGTGTGAGATCTGTTTCCCATTGTTATGAATGGAGACTGTGCTGCAGTTCATGCGGCTGAGGTCTATGGAGAGGACGTGTCCTTTCGTGGCACAGTGCATGGATGCAGCTGGAACCCGTGTCAGGTATATGATGCTGGTTTAGCTCCATTCCATGGGGCTGAACTGTAAGCCAGTCCCTGGCATTCAATTTGAAAACACCAGAGACCAGAATACGCCATGGGTTCACCGCTATCTGGCTACAGCATTTGACCTGAAAAATAAAATTGAAAAATTAGAAACATGGTGTGTGAATCTGGCCTAAAGGATAGCTATTGCATGAGGTGCGCTGTCCCTATGATAACACCGTGTGCCAGAGCTGTCAAACAGGAAGTGTTGTCATGGATCGGAGAAACAGAAGCTCTTTTCACAGGAGGCACTTCAGTAAGTGGCATTTATCATGTAGAGAAAGCTAATACAAGGCACTTACTAATGTATTGTGATTGTCCATATTGACTCCTTTGCTGGCTGGATTCATTTTTCCATCACATTATACACTGCTCGTTTCCATGGTTACAGACCACCCTGCAATCGATCAGTGGTGGTCGTGCTTGCACAATATAGGAAGAAGCACCAGCCTATGTGTGCTCCCATGGTCCCGGCCACCAGAGAGGCTGCCGATTTTTCCTATAGTGTGCAAGCACAACCACCACTGATGGATTGCAGGGTGGTCTGTAACCATGGAAACAAGCTGTGTACTGTACAATGTGATGGAAAAATGAATCCAGACAGCAAAGGAGGCAATATGGACAATCACAATACATTAGTAAGTGCCTTGTATTAACTTTCTCTACATGATAAATGCCACCCATTTAACTTCAACCTCTGATTACTCAATATTTAAAACACATATTGTATGTCTTCCGACACTTCTTGTGACATTTTCTCGGGTTGACATGGTGCCTGTTGTTACTGTAGTTCTATGCCTATGGGGTAGTATGATGCAGGATCAAAGGAGCGTATCCTGGCATTGGGGGGCGCTGTTGGGCTACTAGGTCACCCCCTCCTCCCCATGGGTGCTGTGTTGCGCCAACGGCAGTTGCCATTTTTGTGCTGCACCCAGTAGCATAAGGACCCTCTGAAAGAGGTTGTGGTGACAAATGGCATTTAGGCTTATACATTTTGATCAAAAATATATAAAAACTCCATATTCATAAATTTTGTTTAGCAGCAATAGATCAATGTATAACATGTGGATGTGCGTCCTGTGATTTTTTTTTTTTACATTTCTCACATTTTGGGGGATCTGCATGTAAGTATATAGCAAAAAGGTTCCCCTATCTGAAACTGTAAACTTTCCACATCCACCTATCAAGCATGTCACTCCTATAATATCTAGATATCACCGCGGTACTGTTATTTTACCCTTAACATGAAGCATTGAATCAATACCGAAGAGTTAAAGGGGCATTCTGGGTTAATGAGTAATAAAGCCCCACATCAGAATGTGAGAGAAGGAACGCCAATTATCCGTGGAGCTCATTCTGCCCTGTTTATTTAGTGCCCTGTTAATAGGTGTTGCTTAATCTTGGTCTCTAACAACATTATATCCAGGGAAGTGCGTTCAGTAGATTGCATGGGGCGGATTATCTCTCTCTGCACAGAAGAATACGGACCGGAGACTGAATTATCTGTCACTTGTAAGTCCTGGAGTTAGAGCTATGTCCGTGTTTAAAATACAGATAGATCTTAGACACGGATGGGTGAGGGGTGATGGTGCATCAAGGGGATGTCTCATTGATAAGGAGCTGGGACCTGCAGCTACACTGATTTCAATGGACTAAGGAGCATGCATTGAAATCAGTCTTAATAACAAAAACCTATGGGAGGGTCTTCTTAGGGTCAGGTGGCATTATAAGAAGTTTATCGCACCCGAGCCCTCCTCACATCCATCAGCTGGGTACATAACGATCTGATACTCTCAGAATTAATTATGCACTATAGGTACTTATGCATCTGGCCCCCCCTACTAATCTGATATTTTGTGCTGCACTGTGGTATTTGCTTCTGATGGGGCAGTATTTTGTGCTGCACTGTGGTATTTGGTTCTGCTGGGGCAGTATTTTGTGCTGCACTGTGGTATCTGGTTCTGCTGGGGCAGTATTTTGTGCTGCACTGTGGTATCTGGTTCTGCTGGGGCAGTATTTTGTGCTGCACTGTGGTATCTGGTTCTGCTGGGGCAGTATTTTGTGCTGCACTGTGGTATTTGGTTCTGCTGGGGCAGTATTTTGTGCTGCACTGTGGTTTCTGGTTCTGCTGGGGCAGTATATTGTGCTGCACTGTGGTATCTGGTTCTGCTGGGACAGTATTTAGTGATGCACTGTGGTATCTGGTTCTGCTGGGGCGGTATTTTGTGCTGCACTGTGGTATCTGGTTCTGCTGGGGCAGTATTTAGTGATGCACTGTGGTATCTGGTTCTGCTGAGGCGGTATTTTGTGCTGCACTGTGGTATCTGGTTCTGCTGGGGCAGTATTTAGTGATGCACTGTGGTATTTGGTTCTGCTGGGGCATTATTTTGTGCTGCACTGTGGTATTTGGTTCTGCTGGGACAGTTTTTTTTTTTTCCAGGGCCACTTTAAGTTCCCAGTCCGCCCATTTATGCCACACAAAGGACATATCAATAGCTTACTTGTCACCAGACCATAATGGCAAGTAAGTGGCTTCAAAGTCACTTTGACATGAGCTTGTTTTCTACCGGGCCCTTGGGGCTCATTTGTATAGGCGCCCATAACAATATCAAAGCCTGGGCCAAGCACGAAATCATCTAGTACAATGGCGGGCTCAGGGGTGCACCACCAATGAGGCCAGGTGAGGCGATCGCCAGGTAAGGGCAAGAGAGGGGGGCAGCGGAAGGGCCATGGGCAATGAGCGCTTTCATTGTGGCAAAGGGGGTAGGTTAAGAAATTGGCATGCGGTGGGTGCACCCCTGGGTGGGCTAGTCTGACCGTGGGTTTGAGACATCAGGAACCCACTGATAAGATATTTAGACATTCTACTGAGAATTCACCTACTTGTCCACATCTACATTTTTATATATTCTGTCAAAATAATTTATGACAATGTTTTACGATAGGGACTATGTGTGTTTGGAACAATGACAACCATTTTACTGAGGCCAAAATATGTTTAGAGCAGTTGTCACTTTCCATTGCCCACTCCCAATAGAAGGATGTGCATGAAATGGAGAACCTTGTCATGATACTGAAGTTGGCATTTGATTTGCAGGGTAATCTATCTTCTTCAGAATGATGGACAGCTCTCTGGAATTTTCTCGACAAAAAGAAGATCTAGTCCGCACCGTAAGGAGCCTTCAGGTAGCTTCGCAGAACACTCTTCAAAAAACCGTCCCTCTTCTTTCTTCCCAGCCTGGACTTGGCCTCTTGAAACCTTCACACGTACAACAACTCTCCAAAAAGACCACTCAGGTCTGCCGAGACCTTGAAGATGTGGGCAACCTGATCTTGTTCCGCCAGGATGAACTCACTCAAAAAATATCGGTGCCTGGCAAAGGAGGTGTGTCGTCCCTTCACTGGTGTTCAGATGGCACCCTCTACGTCTGTGGAGATAACGGTCCTTATATCCATTTGCTGAATAGTCATGGGAAGCCCACCCAGTCCTTCCATTGCTATGATGACGTTCTCTTTTTTCCAGACTGCGCTACCGTGACTCGTTTTGGCGCTCTAGCAGTCACCGACATAGCTGAGGGCGTAGTCCGAATTTACAGTCCAAATTCACATCGACCTTGGGTAAAGGTGGGCGGCCATTTCAGATCTCCAAAGGGTATTGCCGTGGACTCCTCTGGACGAATCCTAGTTGCGGAATACACCTCCGGGGAAGTTCAAGCTTTCCATGTGGACCGAGCTCATCGCATCCACGGAGTCAAAAAAGTCTCAGGACTCCAAGGACCGCAGTATATTTGCTCTACACCAGATGGTGGCTTTGCGGTCAGCGAAGAGTGTGGAGACGTCAAGTTATTTACATCAAACTTAAAATTAGCTGGTTCCCTTTCCGAAACTTACCGGCATGAATTTGGAAACCCGTCAGGAATATGCTCCGATCCTGAAGGCAATGTTTTAGTAGCCGATGTCCAGAGAAGAAACGTCACCCTCTTTCCACCCAGTGGGTCGCCCATTTGCATTGTCTCCCAGGGTCTTTCTGAACCAGCGGGAATAGCATGTTCCCCTTTTGGGCTCTTGTATGTGGGCGACACCTGTGACAATTGTGTAAAGGTTTTCAAATATCGCGCCAAACCGTACTACACCCCCACTAGTCCTCGCAGATCGGGAGAAGTCCCCTCTTAGATGCCAACATACCATATGTACATTGTAGATTGACTGTTCCCCCTAGCGTATCTCTTCACCAGGGTTCCCATGGGGCCAGGGAGTGTTGACATATGAAAGATCACTTACCGTAATTTTTTTAAAAAACAGCAACTAAAAGAGCCTAAGACATGACGACCAAGTAAAAAATGTGTCTTGCCCAACCATGCAAGACCATAAACGCTATGATTTTTGTTACAGATCCGTATCTTCATACACAGTATACACTCAGTATGTTATATTATTTGATTTTTGCTATATGTTTTTGCACTTTTATACTATGTGTGTGTTTTATGCTTCAGTCATAATATACTGTATATGTGTATTTTATGTATTGTTCCCAAGCACTGAATGGTAAAATAAATCAATGCAGCATTAACTATATGTTTATCTCCAGTCTTAGGCCCCTTTCACGTGTTCGTGATGACATCCATGACAAAACGGTCAGCAGTTCATCCAGGAAGGATACATGCTTGGCGTCCGTTTTTTGCCGGCTAGGCTGAAAAATTGTTTACAAAACCACAGACAAAACACGGATGGCATCGGTTGTGGTTTTCACGGACCCATAGACTATAATATACATGAGGGATATGTAATAACAGACAAAAATAGGGCAAGCATCCATAGTGTCACCATGGCCTGTGGAAAACCACTGATATGTGACTACACACATTAAAGTCAAGGGATACGTGAGCGTTACATGGAGACCACAGACAGCACCAGTCCTTGATTCACTTTGTGTGTGGCACAAAACCAGTGGGAACCAGTTAGATAAAATAAAAAAAATATCCAATGACCAAACCTTGGGAAAAAAAGGTTTTTTACAAATAGACGAGTTCAAAGATAAAAATGATGGCGGTCAGATTACCCCCATGAAGTCTGCCAGCCAGAGCGCCCTCAGGAGTAATGTCCGCTACAGTGCTACGAGATATAGCGCCATTTATATAGGCCCAGATATAGCTCCTCAATGACTATCGTTATAAATGCTGCCAACCAGAGTGCTCTCACAAATATGGGCTGCGAGAGCGCCCCCTTAAGGCTGCATTCACACGACCACATCCGTTTTGTGGTTCGCATTTCACGGATCTGCAAAATACGGATGCGGTTTGTTTTCATCCCGCATTTTTTGTGGGCCCTATTGTAAAAAGACCTATTTTTGTCTGCATAACGGACACAGCTGTACAGATGCAGATAGCGCACGGATGACATCCGCGTACAGTAGGCATTTTGTGTGGCCCCCTAGAAATGAATGGGTCTGCATGTGATCCGCAAAAAATGTTGATCGGATGTGAATGTAGCCTTTGGCCTCTTTCACACGAGCGTCACAGATTCAGTCCGGATGTGTTCCGGAAAATCCGCACGCATCCGCGCCAATCCGCATGCAATCGCAGTCAGTTTTGACTGCGATTGCGTATGTTCATTCAGTTTTTTCCACGCGGGTGCGAAGCGTTTTACTGCGTTTTTCACGCGCGTGATAAAAAACTGAATGTTTACAAACAACATCTCTAAGCAACCATCAGTGAATCACACATTGCATCCGCACGCAAACCCATTCACTTCAATGGGGCCAGGGCTGCGTGAAAAACGCAGAATATAGAACATGCTGTGATTTTCATGCAACGGCGAACTGACGCGTGAAAAACATTGCTCATGTGAAAAGCCCCATTGAAATGAATGGGTCAGGATTCAGTGCGGGTGCAATGCATGATGCGAACGCATTGCACCCGCGTGGAAATCTCGCCCGTGTGAAAGAGGCCTAAGGATTTTGCTGGCGTTTTTGCGGGCGGGGATTGTGGTTTAAAAAAAAAAAAAAAAACACCAGCTCCGGATGTTAGCTGAAAGTCTGTAGAACATATGAAATGCAGAACGCACAAGTTTTGTTTATGTTTTTTTTACTACTGGCATTTTTAACTGCTTTTTTTTTTGCTTTTTTTAACATAGCAAGCTGAAGCTTTTGGCATTTTTTGCTTTCTTTATGGGACAGAAATAAAACACAGCCCACAAAGCCATTTAGAAAAAAAAAACACAAAAAAATGCCATGAAAAACGCATGCAGTATAGAATAAAAAGCAAGCAGTTTCTGTGGTGTTTTTTAGAGGTGCGAACTCATGTATATAAGGCTACTTTCACATTAGCGTTTTTTGGCGGCTCCATCATGGATCTGCAAAAACGCTTCAGTTACAATAATACAACCGCACGCCTCCGTCATGAACGGATCCGGTTGTATTATGTCTCATATAGCCATGACGGATCCGTCATGAACTCCATTGAAAGTCAATGGGGGACTATTGTCTATTGTGTCAGAGAAAACGGATCCGTCCCCATTGACTTACACTCTGTGTCAGGACGGATCCTTTTTGCTCCGCATGACATCGCGGACAGAAAAATGCTGCTTGCTTTTGACGAATGGGGACAAGACTAAAGCGTTTTCTTCCGGTATTGAGATCCTATGACGTACAGTATCTCAATAGCAGAATTGAAAATGCTAATGTGAAAGTAGCCTAAGGGCCCATTCACATGACCGTGTGAATGGGGCCGCATCTATTTTACAATTTTGCAGAATAGATGCAGCATTACATCGCGGAGAGCCGCGGCTGCGCAAAAAAAATAGGAACATGTCCTATTTTTGTCCGCAATAGCAGACAAGAATAGACATTTTGTATGGGGTGCCGGCCATGTGTGTTCCGCAAATTGCCGAACACACACTGGTCGGCATTTTTGAACAACCCCTAAGGGTTACAGTTGCAGTTCAAATCCAGCAGGCTTATATACCATAAATACCAGCTATCGGCAAAGACAAAAACCACTGCGTGCACCAGTATTTTTTTTGGTCTGAAACCAGGAATTTTTGCTGGATCTCATTATAGTCAATGGGGATCTGTTGGTGAACTTTACAATCCGGCATTGCTGGATCCAGTGACAGTCTTCTCTGCCGGAACAGCCTGTCACACTCCCACTGATGTGAATGTACCCTAAATGGGGCCTGAAACTTGAGCTTATTAGTGAGTGTCTTGTGGGGGGCGGTAAACCAGCGTATGCACGTATATATCACAGGCTATATTATGTGACTAGGCGATTCAGCACATGGGCGGTTACTCAGTAGCCCTGGAAGGAGGGCGGATTCCCTGTTATCAGTACTACTTCATGTCTGCTCTGCCGTTACATACATTCTCTGAGCTGTCTGTGAGTATATAACATATTACGGTCGTTTTATTACTATAGGACACAGTTACGCATTTACGCAAACCCCAGTCTATGGAACAGTGATATGTACGAAAGTATGCGACTGCTGCTCGGCCTTGTGTACAATAGTTTAGCTTTATTGGATTACTGAGCAGTCCATGATTAAGTGTCTATAAGGAGTCATTATACAGACCGCCTCGTAACGAGGTTACTGCGCCATTACAATCTACCGTTATGAGATTAGTCTGAGCTCCACTAGAATACGCTATTTATTAGCAGCCCACGCTTTGCATCTGTTTAATATTGTCCCACGGTGCCGCGCTGTTATACCGGTTTACAAACTGCAGCATTGCTTTCATTGCAATTACATTAAACTGTCGGTGCAATTGCATTAAATGGGTATTCCCATCTCACACATGTAGTTTGTATAGTTAGATATAGCCATACCAATATTATTACTAATAGAATGTATTTATATAAAATGTACAGTTTAGAAGATTTGCCTATTTGTATATCCATTGTCCCACACACATCAGTCAGGCCGTTGCCCCTAGTTACGGTTACCATGGCCATGTAGTAGTGGTGGTCAGCTTGCTCCTGTCCAAACCCGCTCTGAGGTAACTGCTGTATTGTGAATGCACATTACATGAACATGCGCAGACACATCTTAGGGCACTTTCACATCTGCATTCTGGACGCTACCAATCCAAAACGCAATGGTCAGGATCCGTCCAAAACGCAGACTTTATAAACAGATCCTGCTCCATAGAGATGAACTGATCTTGGAACAGGATCCGTTTCTCTGCGTTTTGGAAACGTAGACAAAAATGCTACAACCCCATTATGTATCTCTGCAATGTGCGTTCACAATACAGCAGTTACCTCAGAGCAGGTTTGAACAAGAGCAAGCCAGTCACCACTACTACATGGCCGCGGTGGCCGTAACTAGGGGCAATGGCCTGACTGATGTGTGTGGGACAATGGATATACAAATAGGGAAATCTTCTAAAGGGTGCATTTTATATAAATACATTCTATTAGTAATAATATTGGTATGGCTATATCTAACTATATAACTAACTATACAAACTGCGAGATGGGAATACCCCTTTAATCATTTCTACAAGGTGTTAGGCTGAATTCACACTGCCCTTTTCAGAACCAGTTAAAGGGGTATTCCCATCTTAGACAATGGGGGCATATCGCTAGGATATGCCCCTATTGTCTTATAGTTGTGGGTCTCACAGCTGGTACCCGCACCTATATCGAGAACTGAGCGGGGATCGAGTTTCACAGGGTCCGGCCTCCACCAGGCGCAGCTCCCCGCTGCTCCCATAGAAATGAATGGGAGGGCACTGTGCATGCGCGGCCACCGCTCCCATTCATTTCTATGTAGCCGACGGAAATAGCCGAGAAAGCGCTCAGCTATTTTCGTCGGCCCCATAGAAATGAATGGAGGGCGGCTATACATCTATAAGACAATGGGGGCATATCCTAGCGATATGCCCCCATTGTCTAAAATGGGAATAACCCTTTAAAGTCTATGAGGCTGTTCACATGGCAGTTTTTTAATGGTCAGTGAATAGCAGCCATCATGTCCTCTTTTTGGCCATTTTCATAGACCCCACTGAAATCAGCAGGCCCAGTTTTAAGGACCATTTAGACAGAAGTGCACCCGTCTAACAGCGGGTACACTATGGAAAAATAGGATCAGGGGTGTCAACAGGGGTGCACCACCAATGAGGCCAGGTGAGGCGATTGGCAGCACCAGGTAGGGGCAAGAGGGGGGCAGAGGAAGGTCCATGGACAAGCACTTTCCTTGTGGCAAATGGGTTATGTTAAGAAGTTGGCAGGAAGAAAGGGGGGGTGCCATTTCAGTTTTTGCCTCAGGCAGCAGAAAGGCTAGGTGCACCCTTGGGTGTCAATAGCACCAGGAATCCGGGGCTCATGTCCTGGATTCTTTGCATGGTGCCACGGATTCCTTGCCAGTGTTCGCAGAAAGTTGAAAACTGTGTGAAAATTTGGTATCTATAGCCTTCTGTTCACAAGCGCAGGATTACAGCGAAGATTTACAGGAAGAGGCCTGTAGTCTGCACCCTTGGGCACCTTACGGGAATAGGGTTAGGTATTTTATTTTCTTATGTGTATAGGGTTAAGGCACTTTTCCTGACGGTTCTATTTTTTTCAGGGGCATAGGGGGACACTATGAGTCACTTCTACATGTCACAGTTATTTCGGGGACACTTACTGTTGGCTGCATACTGCAAAGAGCAATAGATGTGTTTGTGCTCCGCATGACGGATGTGGACCCATTCAAGCTTGAATGGGTCCACAATCTAGAAGGTGCAGTGCGGAACGGAGGCACGAAACCCCACCGAAGCACCCCGGAGTGCTTCTATGGATTTTCTGTCTATGCCGCCGAACCGCAAAAAATAGAACTTGTTCATTCAGGTTGAATGGGTCTGCATCAGTCTACGCCAGCCACACGGACGGCAATTTCGGTCCCCAATGCACAGAACGGGCAGCACACCAGAATGGAGAGTTTGTGTTGAGAAGGTGGTGAGGATGCTGGAAAAGTAGGTAGTCAAAAAGGGCAAACTCTGCAGACACCGGCCATGGCTGGAAGAAGCATCATGGCTGCCTGGGCTGAATGAAGAAAGTGAGGAAAGAGAATACCGCCAAACAGAGAAGACGTCACCTGTGAGTCACTGTAATTGTTGCGCATTTTGCCTGTGATGGTGTCTATTCAGTTCTATATTCTCCGGCCTCATGATACTTGACAACCTGACAACTGTCTTCTGCGAGGACTATGAGTGCGGCATGTGCAAAATATGTTGTGGGAACGTGTAATAGATGAGTATTCAATTTGGAGGAAATATACTGTTTGGGAGGCACCCATGGGGGCATTACTGTGTGTGTGGGCACTTAAAGGGAATCTGTCAGCTCAAAAACCCCAAAGGGGTGTGGCTGTGGGGCGTGGCTTAACACAGGCTGTTAAGTCGCTGACATACTGTGGCTCCCAATAATTTGAATGCCCCCCTGTAATAGTAATGCCCCCATTAGTGCCCCTCAGTAATAGTAATGCCCCCATTAGTGCCCCCAGTAAAAATAATGCCCCCATTAGTGATCTCCTGTAAGAATAATGCCCCCATTAGTACCACCCAGTAAGAATAATGCCTCCATTAGCGCGCCCCAGTAAGAATAATGCCCCCATTAGTGCGCCCCATTAAGAATAATGCCTCCATTAGTGCTCCCCATTAAGAATAATGCCCCCATTAGTGCGCCCCATTAAGAATAATGCCTCCATTAGTGCGCCCCATTAAGAATAATGCCTCCATTAGTGCGCACCAGCAAGAATAATGCCTCCATTAGTGCCCCCAGTTAGAATAATGCTCCCAATTAGTGCCCCCTTCGGGGTAAAGGCTGCACTAATGACCGCTCCACAATGGAAGTGCTCATTAGTAGTAGTCTTTGTAACAAAATACCGGCATCGGCAGGGTCACTAAAATACCGGCCTTGCCGGTGAGATACGGGTGGCAACCCTACCTGCACACTAGTCCCTATGAACTCCTACAGAAGTGAATGGAGAGTAGTCGTGCTTGTGTAGTGGGCTCTTCCTTCACTTTGTAGGCCTGTTCTGGAGATAGGTGCAGCTCCTACCTCTGGGTTCTGCTCCTATCTGACACTGGTGGCATACCTAGTGATGTGTCACCAATGTCTGAAATTAGACAATCTTTTAAAAGGGGCATCATATTGTATTGGAGCACTTATGTGGGCATCATACTGTATTGGGGGCACCATACTGTATTGGGACACTTATGAGGACATCATACTGTGTGGGAGCACTTATGGGGCATCATACTGTGTGGGGGCATCATACTGTGTGGGGGCACTTATGTGGGCATCATACTGTGTGGGGGCACTTATGGGGGCATCATACTGTATTGGGGCACTTATGGGGACATCATACTGTGTGGGGTTATTTATGGGGACATCATACTGTATTGGGGCACTTATGGGGGAATCATACTGTGTGAAGGGCACTAACTAAGGGGATTGGGCATATATAGGTAAGAACTGGTCAGGGTTGTCCCTCCATGGGTTTTCGAAAAGTTGGGAGGTAAGCATATAATAATGGCAAACATAATTTTCATAAAATACTACCATAGTTTTAATTGATGGAGGTACTAGAGGCTGCCAAGATAACGGTGCTATATTACGGCCCTTCTGGGCCCATCATCCGCAGACCTCAGCAGTCCATAATAACATTATATTAATGATACATCGTGCATTTAATCACTAGGAGCAGACTGCATAGATATTACAGAGAACACATTTCAGCACATGCAGCATCCACTCTCAGGGCTGCCTGGCACAGTCATATCTGTGGGGAACTAGGCTTCCGGTCACGTGTTTCACCCGGACGTATTACGCGGGTGCGCAGCGTCTCCTGGTAACGGAAGCTGTGGCAAGCCGGAAGTGGATTTGAATGACAGGTTACGAGGAGAGTGACCTCCTGATGAGGGTAATTAACCCTTCCAGCGGGATTAGAGTCATGTGACGGCCGTCATTTCTGTTTACAGCGGAGGACTCCGGAGCCAAGTAAGCGGTACCGTAACACTGATGTCCTTGGAGGAACTACAAGTCCCAGCATGCCCTGCGATGTCGCTTTAATAATAATATGCTAATAATATATGCTGTGATTTGTAGTTCTTCAACATCTGGCTAGGCTTCCGGGCTCATGTGTATCACCCTCTTCAGGTGCAGGGGGCACCACTGTCCATAGTGTCCATAGTCCATCGAAGGGGCGTCCTTGTCCATGGGAAGGGGGGGGGGAGCTTGAAGAGGCGTCCTTGTCCGGGGGAGGGCGTTTGAAGGGGTGTCCTTGTCCAGGGGGTCCTCGAAGAGACGTCCTTGTCCAGGGGGGTCCTCGAAGAGACGTCCTTGTCCAGGGGGGTCCTCGAAGAGACGTCCTTGTCCAGGGGGGTCCTCGAAGAGACGTCCTTGTCCAGGGGGGGTCCTTGAAGGGGTGTCCTTGTCCAGGTGGGCCCTTGAAGGGACATCTTTGTCCGGGGGGAGGGGGCGTCCAAGGGGCGTCCCTGTCCAGGGGGGTGCCTGAGGCGGTGTCCTTGTCCAGTGGGGCACTCGAAGGGGCGTCCGTGTCCAGATGGGTGCTCGTGGAGGCGTCCTTGTCCAGGGGGGCGCTTGTGGAGGCAGCCTTGGCTGGAAGGAGCTGAGAAGGGTCATCCTTAGCTTGGGGAATGCTGGAAGGGTCGTCCTTGACCAGGAGGTGCTTGAAAAGGTGACTTCTCAACAATTGGGCACCATACGTTGTTAAAGTGGAGCTCGAAACCTGTAGAAACAATAAGTTGTGCTCATCGGGGGAATGGGGGCGTGGGTTTCAGGCCCCCAATGATCACACATTGATTGCCTAAGGCCCCTTCCACACGACCATGTGGCCCCTGTGCCTGTGTGGTGGACTGCAAACAGCGGGTCCGCAAAACACGGGCACCGGTCGTGTGAACTCCGTATCGTGTGTGCGGACCCATTCACTTGAATGGGTCCGCGATCCGCAAGATGTGGAGAAAGATAGGGCATGTTGTATCTTTTGCAGATCTGAGGCACGAACCCTAAATCCACGTAAGGGCTTCCGATCTATGCCTCTGCTCCCCAAAAGATAGGACATGTCCTATCTTTTGCTGCATCTTGCAGATCGCGGGACCCATTCAAGTCAATGGGTCCGCACCCACGATAAGGGGTTCTCACGGCTGGTGCCCATGTTTTCAGGCCAGTTTTCAAGGCATATGGTCGTGTGAATGGACCCAAATGTTCATGTTCCTGGGGAACCCCTTTAAGAACACTGTATCCGTAATGACCTAATCTGAAGCCGTTTTCTCCTCTCTCGTCTATTCACAGTCATGGCTATCAAGATCTTCTTTCCGACCTCCTGCTCAGCGGCAGAGAATGGACTCCTCATCGGACGCTGGATGGAGGAGCACCGATCCGCCGTCATCCTGGCCACGCTGCACTTTCCATTCATTCCCGCCAGTGTGAGGACGCACCTGAGCCAGCTGGAAAGGGCGACGGGCATGAGCCTCTCCGTCCTGGGGACCTGGAGCCATAGTAAGGCAGAGGCAGACGAGAAGATGGAAAACTTCCTGGGGGAGCTGAGCAGCATCTTCAAGCACCAGCCCTGGCTGCGGATGGCGAGGGAGTCCAACAGCAAGTTCTGGGACTGTCGGATTGAAAGGCTGGAGGATGACGCCTCGGAGGACGTGGTCTTGGTCTACTATGATCAGAGGAAGGTCATGTTGTCAGAGCTGCACTCTGCCTCTGATTACTCTGAGATTGCTGCCATGTTTAATACAGTGGCCAAGAACCAGCTGCTCTTTGCCAACGATAAGTACGATGAGGGGCCTCTGAGGTTAACGCATTGGCAGTCTGAGGGCAAGGAGGCCAGTATTATCGTGGAGCTGGCGAAGCAAGCGTCTGTGCCGGTGTGCGCTTTCCTTTCATTTTTCGTCTCACTGATCACCAGCCTTTGTAGCCTCAGGTAAGCCACAGGCAGAAAACAATCTGATAGCAGTGCCGTGTATTCACCACTAGAGGGAGCTCACTGTGCACTGTGTATTTTGAACTGAATAATAAAACTGTATGCAGTGAGCTCCCTCTGCTGGTGGCAGCTAGAATTGTATCATTTGACTAAATGTGCAGGAGACTGGGAACCCTACCTAGAAAACCAAGCTCTGACAGCTGTAAAATATGTTATGTAATGGATTATAGTGGCATGAACTTGGTACAGCAGAACTGCGGGGGTCATGCATCTTTAAATATGGACATTATAATGCTCGGAGGGGCGTATAAAACCTAAATGACTTTCAGTTATAGCACGTCACATATGGCGCAGGCCTAGGAGCTGTACCCACATCATCCGCTGTTATAGGGGTATTCCTGTTATGTTAATCTACCCCTTATCCAGAAGATTGGGGATGACTGTAAGATCAGTAAGGGGTCTAACCCTAACCCTAACTGGGACCCAATTTTTTTGCGGAGCCCCAGAAAATGTAATCAGCTATCTCCAGAACTGCCATAGAAATGAATGGGTTGGGTGTGCGAATGCCCGCCCGGCTGCTCTGTTCATATCTGGGGGCTCTGCTTTGTACAGGGCCCCCGTTCTCATGATCGGTTTGGGTCCCAGAAGTAGGACCCCCACTGATGTAATACTTATCTTGTGGATAGGGGATAACTTAATAAACCGGAATACCCCTTTAACGTCGATCCCAGATATTTAACCGTTTGGTCACTCCATCGTTGCCTTCTTGGTGTAATCACAGGGTTTGATAGGTTGCCCCAGACGTCTGCCGTGTACATAACTTTATTCTGGCAGGGCCCAATAGGTTTATCATGTATTTTATACCGCAAGGTGAACATTGTAAAAAAACAAACAAAAAAGAAACAACCTCTAAGTCCTCAAAAATGGACTTAAAGTTACACAACTCATCCTAGGAAAAAAAAATCCATCATATGGCTACATATGAAAAATAAAAATGTTATAGCTTCTGAAAAAAAAATGCAAAATACGTGGGAGGTGTAATAAATAACATAGAGTCTCGTTGTGTTACAGGGTCCTTAGCGGGAGGCCTCTCTCCTTCCTGTGGAACAAGCTGTCTACTTATGAACAACTGGGGAGACGTCTGGAGGACCTACGTATGATCAGCGGTCCTCAGAGGGCTCAAGACCACCCAACGTTCATGAGGTATGAGCCGAGCATGTCCTCCTCCTGACGTGGTCACTTCTTACACGGCTCCGCTAATTCTTCTTGTCCTGATGATGACTTGTCCTTTCTTGTTTTGTAGAAAGGCCAACATTGTCTTGTCACTGATTCTAGACATTGGACTTGGGATCTTCCTCATGTCCTGGCTGTATCGGGGGAACCACATAGGTCAGCTGGCTGACACCCTCATGCCTGTGGCAGATGTGAGTCTATCCCATACTAGGACGTCTGGGGGGGGGCGCATCTTATATCTGTATAGTAATTGATTTTGTCTTCTCCACAGCGAGTGGCTTTGGAACTTCAAGGTCTTCTGCAATGGTTGATGGGAGCCCCGGCCGGGCTGAAGATGAACCGGGCGCTGGACGAGGTCTTGGGACGATTCTTTATGTATCATATCCACCTCTGGATCAGTAAGTCACATTTAAAGGGGTTTTCCATGATTTTACTACTGATGACCTATCCTCAGGATAGGTCATCTGTACCTGATCGGTGGGGGTCCGACACCTCGGAACCACTGATCAGCTGTTTTGTGGCCTAGGAGCAGCTCAGCCCCATTCAAGTGAATGGGGCTGAGCACGATACCAGCCGCTATACAATGTACGGTTAGCGAGGAGAAGATAGCGGCGCTCATAGGAGCACCAGGGCCTTCTCAAACAGCTGATCAGTGGGGGTCCAGGGTGTCAGACCCCCACCGATCAGCTGAGGATAGGTCATTAGTAGTAAAATCCTGGAAAACCCCTTTAAGGTTCTGGTATTGCATAGCAGAAGTGTAAGCAGGGCAGATTTATAATACACCGTCGCCCCTGGCAGATCCTGCAAGCTTCTTCTATGCCCTCACCGTTGACATATGGCAAGTGCCATACAGTCATCTACACATTACCCTCTCCTCCTGATGGGTTGGTGTTTGCAAACTGCTTTTAAAAGGTGTATTCCAGTTAGAACAAGTGATCCATATCCACAAGATATGAGATAACAGATCAGTGGGGTCCCACATCATGAAACGGGGCCCTGTGTCATGTGCAGTGGTCCAGCATTTGGACAGCTGCTCCATTCAAAGTCAATGGAACTGCCAAAAAAGTCAAGAGCTGAACCCGGCTATATCTAGCAGAACCATAGGGATGAATGAGCAACAATGCACATGCTCGACCTGCCGCTTCATTCTTATGGGGGCACAGGACACCTGTTCTTGTGATTCGGTGGGGGGTCCCAGCAGTCATACCCCCAACCGTCTAAAAGTTATTGCGTATCCGGTGAGTAGGAAATAACTTTTTCTAACCAGAAAATCCCTTTAACCACCTAACTGTTTTGCCCGAGTCCAGCTCGGGCAGTGTGAAAAGTAGATAACTGGAGGGGGAGGGCTGCTTTAGATGGTGATATCTCCTCAATGGTAGCAGCTAGAAACATGCAACTGGTCTTTTATGAAAGCTGGCAATCCAGGCTGTCATACAAGACCAAAAGCTAAAGTTCAAGCAACATTGGAGAAATCACTGTTAGAAATCAAGTCGGGAATAATCGCAGTAAAACCTGTTTTTACTTTCATTTTCAGCTGCATTCACAACATCCCGATTTCTATCAGTGATATCTTCCTCTGTCCTGAACATATTGCTGTCATTCTTGTATGGTCTGAAAGTCTGGAATGTCTGCTTTCAAACAAGACCAGTTGCATGTTCCATTTAGGAGGTAGCAGCATCTAAAGCAGCCCTCCCCGCTCCAGTTAACTACTTTTCCCACTGCTGGAGCTGGACTCTGGCAAAACAGTTAAGAATTAATTATGGAAGCTGGATTTCAAGGTCCAAATAAAGTGGAAAGTAAAAGATGAGAGAGTTCCATGTAATTCATTGAGTCCTTGCTCCCATACCTGATCCTTATTCACTGCCTGCAGGTTACATCCGCCTGATGTCTCCATTCATTGAGGTTATCCTGTGGTACATCGGACTGTCGGCTTGTCTCGGGCTGTCCGTGGCGCTCTCTATTCTGTCCGATATCATTGCGCTCCTCACCTTCCACATATATTGCTTCTACGTGTACGGGGCCAGGTAAGGAAACCACCTACAAATTGCAGCCATTCTTCTCTATGCCTTTTGCACCAATGCATGGGATTCAAAGGGGCATGAACCCGTTCCATGTAATATCAGAAATTTTACAAGCACCTTTCTTTTCTGATCTGACAGACTCTACTGCCTGAAGATGCATGGGCTGTCTTCCCTCTGGCGTCTGTTTCGTGGTAAAAAGTGGAACGTCTTGCGACAGAGGGTGGACTCGTGCTCGTATGACTTGGATCAGGTAATATAACCTGTGCATGCAATCCCTCAGGCCTGCCAGCAGAGGGCAGAGTAGCAATGCATGTGTATAGGCTCTGTATAAATAAAATGAATGGTAAACGGCCAGTCATACACTCCACGGTGTGAAATATCAGTAGAAGGCCAGTGCAGCAGAGGCTTAGAGGTTATAATCCTTTTTTTCAAGCCACAGGGCTGTCTTTGCATTCATTTTCAGCCTCTCGATGTAGATAACAAGGTTTTCATTCCCTGAAAGTAATCAGAAATCTTGAAAATATTGAGAAAATGAAACTCACTGGGGGAGATTTACTAAGCTAAATGCATAAAAAAACAGCCTTTGTTCTTTGCATCACATTTATTATGTGTTTTAGACTTTTTTCTTTTTTTTTCCCTTTTGCAGCTATTTCTCGGGACCCTGCTGTTCACAATCCTGCTCTTTCTACTGCCGACCACTGCCCTTTATTACCTCGTTTTTACCCTGGTATGTACTGATTGCTACCACAAAATATGGCACACGGGCCTGCTTGTTGATGAATACGGGGGGGGAGTTGTCATTGCTTAATTCTCTTTTATGGCTGCTAGTCACGGTTAAGGGGGTATTCCCATCATAGACAATGGGAACATATCGCTAGGATATGCCCCCATTGTCTGATAGGTGCAGGTCCCACCACCTATATCGAGAACAGAGAGGGAAAGTTGAGGAGGGCGTATGCACAGCCGCCCTCCATTCATTTCTATGGGGCCGCTGAAAATAGCCGAGCACTGGCTCGGCTATTTCCGTCAGCTCAATAGAAATGAATGGGAGCAGTGGCTGTGCACTCCTATTCATTTCTATGGGAGCAGCGGGTAGCTGCGCCTGGTGGTGGCCAGACCCCGGGAAACCTGGGGTCCTCCAGCCGCAACTCTCCCTGCTCCATTCTTGTTGTAGGTGCTGATCCCAGAGATGGGACCTGCACCTATCAGACAATGGGGGCACATCCTAGCGATATGCCCCCATTGTCTGTGATGGGAATAACCCTTTAATGTAAGTGTTATAGATGGAAGTTGCCGAGGGTTTCAAAAATTGCAAAGGGTGAAAAGCCACAGCCTTTCCAAACAGGATTCAGCATTCTCTCATTTCCACATGCATTTTTTTTTCCACTGCATGTGGATGGGGTTTTTAAAACTTGTAAAGTTCTGCATGTGGAATCCGCACAGCAAATCCACCATGTCTGAACATGGCCTTAGGTTTCCTCAACCCTCATTCATTTTTAGCGGAGGGTGACCGCTCACCATTGGCGGACTGGGAACTTCAAGTGGCCCTGGAAAAAATACTAAAAGTGGCCCCATTTTGTAGTCGGGTCCAAATTGATAAAAGACAGGGCCAGCAACACCATATTGCGGCACATTATACCGCCCCAACAGAGCCAAAAATCACAGTGCAACACAAAATACATCCCCAAAAACTTCCTCTGGCTGACTTTGAGGAGGGCCCAGGCAGCCCCCCTGGGCATTGGCCCACTGGGAAATTTCCCTGTAAGGTCTATTGCCAATCTGCCTCTGCCGCTCACTCACCACACACGCGTGCAATATTGGTTCATTATCAAACTACTCATCTGGTGGCTGCAGATGCCCAGAGACAGGACAGCCAGTGTCCTCTTTCCTTACCTTCTCTACATCCCATCATCAATCATCTTGCTGCCTGCTGCCGTTGTGTGAGCTTGTGTTTCTGGCACATATAGCTAAGAGCCAATGATGGCACTAAAATAAGGGTGCACAACCTGCAGCCCAGGGGCCATATGCGACCCTCGATATCATTCTGTGCGGGCCCCCAACCATTTGATAAAAGGCTGATGTGTCTGTGTCTTGTGGATGCCCACATGTGTTTTCCCATTGGATGGGCATTTTTCTTTACTACTGGCGACATATCGGGCATCACATGGGCCTAGCAGTGAGCCCAGTGACATCACCGACACTAATGGGCGGTCTTTAGCGTTGCCTTAGGCTGTTTTGCAGACGTCACTGGGATCACTGCTAGGCAGAAGCCTCCGCCTAGCATACAGAGAAAAAGCCAGGTAAGTCCTAGGCACCCCAGTCCGACACTGTTCCTACTGCCGCACTGTCAGTGCTCAAAGCTGCTCTGAAATACATTGTCAGGACTGTGGTGCTGGCACACAGGATTCCTGTAGATTAGAAGTTCTGACTGTGTATTTCAGAGCAGTTTGAGCGCTGACGGCGGGAGACAAGGGGCAGTAGTAAAATTAAAAAACATTCTGAGCTCCTTATCTGAAGTCCTATCCATGTAGTACTGCAGATAACCATCAGTCCAAGATCACGGCGACAGATTCCCTTTAATGCACTGCGCAGACATTCACATCTAATGATAAATTAGGAGTCGTCTTGACATTAGAACAGGTATGTAAATATTAGATTTGTAAAGCCTGATTGTATTTAATTATATGCGGTCCTGGCAGCAATGATGGTGGCACTGATCCTAGCTGCAAATATTTACTCAGTGATGCCATCCTGTACTAAGGAAGGAATGGAAAATGTACCTTAAAAGACATAGGTTCTCGCTGGTCTACGTTTAGTCTACTGTTACCAAATATTCCAGGAGTACGTTTTCATAAAAAAAAAAAAAAAAATTGACGTAAATTAGATTTTGCTTTGTATTCCAGATAGTTAAAGGGGGTTATCCAATCCTATAAACTGCCCCCCCCTCACAGGGAATATACTTACCCTGCTCCAGGTCCCCGCACCACATCTGCTGCTTCTGCCCATGCGCCGATGAAAATTTCGGATTGCAGGCGGGAACGGGGACGAGCCTCCGTAGCATCGCGGGTGACGCTAGGGAGGCTCGTCCCCACCTGCCATTGGCTGCTCCCTCCGACACCGGATGTTTTAATCAGTGCTCGGGTGGAAACAGCAGCGGCGGTGCGGGGACGAGGAGCGGCACGGGGAGCCAGGTAAGTATATCCCTGTGAGGGACTCTGCATATGGGGGGGGGGGGGCGGTTTATAGGATTGGATAACCCCTTTAAAGGGGTTGTGCAACCAGTAAATATTGATGGCCTATCTTCAGTATTACAGATCAGTGGGGTCTGACTTCCAGCACCCCCGCCGATCAGCTGTGTGAAGAGTGCGGCGCGTCGTTTCGGAAGTCTCAGCGGCACAGTGTAATTAGTGCTTGTACTATTCACTGGAATGGCACAAGAACTTGTAATTACACTGCGCCGACACTGCTGCTAAGACAGTGTGCAATGTAATCTTCAAGACGAAGCAGCTAGCGTATGAGCGCCGCCGCCTCCTCTTCAAACAGCAATTTGCGGACCACCAGACACAGCACGGCCATGTGCATGTAGCCTTAAACACATTTGGAGAAAACTTTGTTTTAAAACTTCATTGCTTTTTAAAGGGGTTCTCCAAATTGTATTTATTGATGACCTATCCTCGGGATAGGTCATCAATATCAGATCGGCGGGGGTCCGACACCCGGCACCCCCGCCGATCAGCTGTTTGAAGACGAGGCGCGCACCGTACCAGCGCTGCCTCCTCTTCATTGTTTACATGCTGGCCGTAACATGGGTAGTGGTGAGTAGGTGTAATTACATCTAACCGCCCCATTCATTTCAATGGGATGGTTCGCTCCTATACAAGTGTATAGGAACGAGTCCTCCCATTGAAATGAGTGGGGCGGCTTGGGTGTAATTACATCTGCTCACCGCTACTGATGTTACGGCGCGCAGGTGAACAATGAAGAGGAGGCAGCGCTCGTACGGGGCGCGCCTCCTCTTCAAACAGCTGATCAGCGGGGGTCATCAATAAATATAACTTGGATAACCCCCTTTAAGGTTGTCTCAGAAGTGATAGATCCTTAAAGGGATATTCCAGTTTTTAAAAGGTTTCCACCATCCACGGGATAGTGGATAACTAAAAGGCCCCTTTCACACGGACGGTGCTCCTTCTGAGGGCAGGAGCGCACGGCTTCCTAAGGTCGCCGCTGTACAGTGATACACTGTACACGCTCGTATAGAGCGTATCACTGTACAGCGGCGGCCTCAGGAAGCACATGCCGTGCACACTTGCCCTCAGAAGGAGCAGGGTCCGGATTTTCACGGACTGTCCCGGACCGTGCTCCACAATCGTGTGAAAGGGGCCTTACATTGGTAGGGGTACTACTGTTGTGACCCACACCAATGAAAAGAACAGGGACCTCATACTCCTCGGAGACCCCAGAGCCTGTGCCCTGCCACTCCATTCATCTCTATGGAAGTTGTGGAGATATCCAGCTATTTCTGGAACTCCCATAGAGCTGAGTGGTGCAGCAGTTTCCATGCCCAACCTGCCACTCTATTCATTTCAGGGGGCTCCGAAGGATACAGGGGACCTGTTTTCAAGATCAGTGGAGGCCTCAGCAGTAGAACCCCCACTAATCTAATAGTTATCCCATATCCTATGGATACAGGATCACTTTTAACAACCACAATACTCCTTGAAGGAGTCTGCACCATGACCCTGACTGATTGATGGTCTAAGGGGAAGTTGTAGGGCGAGGTGTTCAGTGACTGGGGTGCGATTCGCTCACATATAATCTGTCTTCACTCCAAAAAAAGGAAGTTACCGTGTCATAAAAATATAACTGCACTGTATGTATAAAATGAGATTTACTATAAAAGTCCTGTCTCTAAGGAGTTGGGTTAGGCATTACCTGATCCCCCTGACTGGCAAGTTTTGGGGGGTCAGCTGCCATAATGTAAAGCATACCTGTCCTTTAATAAATCACTGCTTCTGTACTGTCCAGTATGTTTTATTTCTTACTTTATTCTTCTCTCTAACAGCTGCGGCTCGTCATGATCGTGGTGCAAGGCGTGATCCAGATGACCATAGATCTCCTCAGCACCCTCCCCTTCTATGCACTATTACTGCGCCTGTGTCGCTCCTACAGATTAGCTGGTGAGTGTCTGCAGTTTTATTTAGCTGAAGGAAATAATGTACACTTACCGATGTCTAAAATATCCCCCCCCCCCAATGCTCAGGCCCCTTTGTATGCATTATACTTACCTGCTCCCCGGCACCCGCGTCGCTCCGGATCCCTGCGCGACCGCCGCTGCATCTTTCCGTTGTTCGGATAAAAATATCCAGCGATGGGTGGGGGAGCAGCCAATAGCAGGCCGTGACGAGGACGAGCCCCCTTGAGGCTGGTCACTGTTGCAGCCTGCTATTGGTTGCTCCCCCTATCGTCAGATGTTTTGATCTGAGTGACCGGGAGATGCAGCGATGGCCGTGCAGGGACTCGGAGAGACGCGGGTGCCGGGGAGCGCGTAAATATATTCCATACAAGGGACCCGGGCATTGGGGAAGATATTTTAGATATCGGGTAACCCCTTTAAAGACATGAACTGTGACTCCAGAATATATCATAATATATCACAGTGGCTGATGCCGGATGCTAAATCTGGCGCACCTTTAGACCGTGTAGTCTGCTGCACACCACTTATTAGTCGGCTTACTTTACACCAGAATCCCGTGCCAAAATGACACATCTTAAAGGGAAAAAATGAATCCAGCCAGCAAAGTAAGCAATATGGACAATCACAATACATTAGTACGTGCCTTGTAATAACTTTCTCTACATGATGAATGCCATTTGCTGAAGTGAGACAATTCCTTTAAGCCACTCCCCTTTACTGTTGGCCAGGCCCCTATACTGTTAAGCCACGGCCTTTGTCTTACAAGGCTCTAAAAGTGTGTAAAACACTTAATAAAGTTGGTGCAAAGCATGCACACCAGTTTTTTTTTTGTTTCTTTTTTTGCAAATTGTGACAGAATTCCAGCACATTTTGATAAGCTAATCTCCCCGAGTGTGTATAGTGGTCTGACAACTGGACTAATGGCACTGTCTTAACTTTTTTTTTTTTTTTTTTTTTCAGCGGGTGTCAAATTTCAGATGCTGGAGCAAAAAAGTGGAAAACCTCTAAGACTGTTGATGCAGGTAAAGTGTGGACTTCTCTATTTGGCACCACTTTGTTTCCACTTGTTAAAAATATGCATAGTAACTTTTTTCTTTGTGACCAGAACTAAGGGTTAAGGCTCTAACCTATCTGACGCAAACTCTACAAATGTAGATGAAGTCCAGCAGGGACCTGCACAGGGAGTGGGACGGAAGAGTTTTCTTGACAGGATGCCAGGGAGACCAGTGATTTGCCCTTCGACAGTTAATCAGGTGGTCCAGGATGAGAGAAAGATGGCTGCTTTCTTCCGAAAACAGCGCTACACATTTTCACAGGTGGTGACTGGTATTGCATCTCAGCTCCATTGACGACAGTGGGGCTTAGCTGCAATACCAGACACAACCTATGGACAGGTGTGGTGCTGTTTCTGGAAGAAGGCAACCCTTTTAACCCTGGTAACTCTCAGACAGCTAGTAAATGCATCTGTTATTTGACAGTGTTCTGTTTTTTAGGACCCCCTCATGCCAACTAGGGCATGAGAGCCCCCTTGTGATATAGGCTACTTTCACATCAGCGTTTTCCTTTCCGCTATGATCTGTTATAGGATCTTAAAAGCGAGGAAAATGCTTCAAGGGGTTATCCAAGACCTATAATGCCCCACCCATCTGCTCGGGCCCCTCACACAGATAGTACTTACCTTACTCCCTGGCACCCGTGTCGCTTCTGATGCATCGCTAGCATCGCAGGTGACGTTAATGAGGCTGGTTTCCGTCGCGGCCTGCAACTGGCTCCCCCCATCCCCCCTCCCTGACGCCGAATGTTTTCATACGTGCGACAGGGAGATGCAGCAGCGGCCGTTCCCGGCATCATAAGCGGCGCGGGTGCTGGGGAGCGAGGTAAGTGCTATCTGTGTGAGGGGCCCTGGCATATGGGGGGGCATTATAGGTCTTGGATAACCCCTTTCACTTTTGTCTCCATTCATTGTCAATGGGGGCAAAACTGAATGGAATGGAGCGCACCAGAATGCATTCCGATACGTTCGGTTGCGTTCCCATGACGCACACAAAAGCTCTGCAAGCAGAGTTTCTGAGTGCGTCCTGGGATGCGGAGTAAGACTTTTTTCGGACATGAAAAAAACCGATCCAGTGCCCATTGACTTACAGTGGATTTAGTGATGGATCCATCTTGTTCATTTGGGATATGATACAACCGTATCCGTTCTGAATGGATGCAGACGGTTGTATTATATACCAGATACGTTTTTTGCTGAACCCATGATGGATCCAGCAAAAAACGTTGGCATGCAGCTTGGGGATACATTTGGCAGACTGGTATAAATTGGGTTTTTATTTCTTCTCTTTTTGCCATAGATCAACCCCTTACCATATGGACAGGTGCTGCACACCTACAGGCTGCCCTCCAGGAGATGCTACCCCAAGGATTCCTGGGGTTCCTTATGCAAAAAATTGTTTGTTGGAGAAGTGATCTACCCCTGGAAGCAGAAGAAGAATAAAGAGGAGTAAGAGGGACAATCTGTGACTTCACCGTCTGACACTGGAGTGTTCCTGGTGATGAGGCTCAATTAGGAACATTTATCACGTGCTTTACGCCACCATTATGGTGTAAAAAACACTGCAAATTATAGCTCACGCCCGATTTAGAGAATCATTTGAAACATGTCACTTCTCTCGCCACTTTCAAAAATGGTGAGAAAAAGTGGATGGGGATTCCCGCAGCTTGATAGATATAGGCCTCATTCACATTTTGGTGTCCGTTTGGTGTCTGTTTTTTACCCTCCGTGTGACACTGATCTGCTGAAAATTAATTTCCAAAGCATCTCCTATCAGTGGTCAGTGAAACAAACGGACCAAACACGGATGCCATCTGTGTTGTATCAGTGGTTTTTCGTGGACCCATAGACTGCAGTGGATGTGTTTGCTCCGCATCAGGGACCAAAACAGTGCACGTCTCTGTGATTTCTATACTGACCCACGGTCAGTAAAAAGAAATACTGATGTGTGATCAAACACATTAAAATCAACGGGTACGTGTGCCGTCCACGGAAAACGCAATGGAACGGAAATGGGAATGCGGCCTCTCTATCATTTACTCCAGGAACTGCCATAAATAACATTCACATCTATGCCAGGCACAGACTGCCTGAGATGCGCCACATTTATTAAAAAGCCTGCCTGTTTGCCTTCTGCACTGACGGTCTTTATACTAAGGCTGGCGTAGCGTCAGTGTCGGTATATTTGCCATGGATCGTGCCACGTCTCTTGCTGCATTTTCTCGTGCACATTTATATTCTGTTCCTATTCAAAGGGCATCTGTCAGCAGAATATGATCGTGCCTGCCTGGCCCTGTCAATCAAAGTGCAGAGAAAGCAGAGCCTCTAGGTGTAATGACAACACCCCCGTTGCTCCTAGAGGCTCATTTGCATATATTAAAACATCATTTTTCTCAGTAATGCGGGCACGTTTGAACATGGGACCAACACAGATGTCTTCATAGGTACAAAACTGCTGACAGATGCTCTTAAATAGCAAAAGTACTGACATTAGACCTCACACATTTTGAAGGGCACAGTCTCCATGCCTGGCATCTCATTAGTAATTCCAAAATCAGCTCTTTCCATATCCGAGGGCCTGTACTGGATATTGCAGCTTAGTCACGTTCACTAGAATGTGGCCGTGCTGCCATACCAGGCACAGCCTATGGATAAAAGTGGCGCTGTTTCTGGGAGGAAGCAGACTTTTTGTTTTTTTATCATACAATTCCTTTTGACAGATCTTCTGTACTTTTGCTACGCTAAATATTAGAACATGGCAGCTATATATACGGTCCACTGCAGCAAGAGAGACCTATGGGTTATATTAACGTAACTGAGTTAAGTTACATGTAAAGTATTATTTTTCAAGGAGATAATGAGGCCAAAGTGAAGGGTTAATAAGTGCCATAAGGCCGATCACTGACAAAGGTAAGGACAGGCTTGTTTTAGTAACTACTTGTAGTCACAATGAAATAATTCTGGAGCATCTACTCTGATAACTCTGCGTTGTTCCTCTTTTATTCCTCATAGATTTTTTAATGAATAAATTGACACCCAGACATTACCATTCTCGATAAGGGGATGCACCGTCTGGCACCGTCACCACTGACTGGACAGTGTCAGGCTGTGCAGGTACACCCCTTGCCCCCCATCTGATAATAACCAGTGGTCAGTTTATTCATAAATTCTAGGAGGAATAACTGAAGAAGAGCACAAAGCAGAGTTGTAAAGAGATATTCCAAAATTGTTATTACATGGGGGAACATAATGAATTAATAAAACACTTGTCAGGAGAGGTTAGTCAGATTTTATGTATATTACAACATGTAACTCTCTCTAATATATTTTGCGTTTCAATTTCTCATTATTTTCAAAATTGCCGACACCTTTTATACTGTCCGGAACAAGAGTTTATACAAATGCTCACCCCCAATAATCGGTCTATGTAAAAGGACTCTTAGTCCTCATGCACACGAATGTGCGCCGGCTGTGCCCGTGCTGCGGACCGCAAATTGCAGACCACAATGTACGGTCACCAACTGTAGGGCCACCGCATGTGGACGCTGACCCATTCACTTGAATGGGGTCCGCGATCCACATCCGATGGTCTACCACCAATTATCTTGTTTGGTGCACATTCAACACCAGGGAGAAGTTTTTTTTAAACCTTTAAAACTGAGATTTGAGTCATTATGTTCTTTCCTGATACCCTGTAATTACAGCCTGACCGTTTATTACACAATCCTTTCCTGCTGATTGTAAAGCCGGCCGTATACATTAGTGTAATATATGCTCAGCTCTTCCCCCATGGCGGACAGGAGGGGTGATAAGGATCAGGCAGTGGATTTTAACATGATACTTTTGTTTTCGGGACAATAAGCCACCAGCAGAAGTGTCTGGTAGCGGCCTATTCCCCATGCAGTATGTTTGGTCACTTAGCACACATGCACACATTGAGACGAGCCTGCATGTGAATATGAAGGCGCGGGTTCAGGAGAGAGAGACGTTAAAAGGGTTTTCCAAGACATTACCCTCTGGATAGGTCATCAGTATCTGATCGGTGCGGTGTCCGAGACCTGGGAACCCTGCCGATCAGCTGTTTAAGAAGGTACTGGCGCTCCTGTGAGCGCTGCAGCCTTCTCTCAGCTCGCCAAGCACAGCGCCGTACATTGTATAGTGGCCGTGCTTGGTATTGCAGCTCAGCTCCATTCACTTCTATGGGGCTGAGCTACTCCTAGGTCATGTGACTGATGGACGTGATGTGCTCAGCTAGTGCACGCTCCGGTGCCTTCTCAAACAGCTAACCGCCGGGGGTCCCGGGTGACAGATTCCCCCCCACGATCAGATACTGATGACCTATCCATCAGTATTAAAGTCTCAGAAAACCCCTTTAATTGTTTTAAAATGTATGACGGTAAGCTTAAAGGATCTTTCTAGGATTTTAATACTGACGGTCCATCTTCAAGACAGGCCATCAATATCTGATGGGTAGGGCGGGGGTCAGACACCCTACACCCCCACCGATCAGCTCTTTATGGGTATCTCCGGCATCAGAACTACACCCTGTCCACTGTGTAGTGCACTGAGCTGGTAACTGCAGAGCTGCTCCCATTGAAGTGAATGGATCATGGACAGAGCCGGGTAGTTAAAACATCTGCTGAGTGTTGTAGTGTCGGGGGCCCCCTCCAATCAGCTATTGATTATCTGTCCTGAGGATAAGCCATCAGTAATAAAATCCTGGACAATACCCGATTAGAAGAATGATCAACACCTTTATCCTTGTATTTCTATTTTTACATGTCTTATATACTATACCTATAGCTGGATGTAGAGTATCTTTCAATTACGGATGACGTCTGTGAATAGTTTTTTGTAAACTTTTTAATTGTGGTAATTCCTAAAGAAAATAAATAATTTCCAATTTTATCTAGAGCAGCGGTCATAAATTTTTTGTGTGTGTGGACTGATATGGTAATGGCGGGTTGTTGTCCATTGGGACCACGGCATCCGAGCAGTGAAACCTTGGCTCCCCCATGCCTAGATTGTAGATGTTGTTTGTCACCCGCGATGCTAGGGAGGCTCGTCCACGTCACACGTCTGCAGGAGCGGCCATCATTTTTCTTTAGGGGCCTTATCAGGAAACTACAGTGCCTTGTGTAAGTATTCAGCCCCCTGGAACTTTTCAACCTTTTGCCACATTTCAGGCTTCAAACAAAAAGATATAACATTTTACATTTTTGGTGAAGAATCAACAACAAGTGGGTCACAATTGTGAAGTGGAAGGAAATTTATTGGATCATTTAAACTTTTTTTGTAATAATAAAACTGAAAAGTGGGGCGTGCAAAATTATTCGTCCCCCTTGCATTAATACTTTGTTGCGCCACCTTTTGCTGCGATTACAGCTGCGGTCTCTTGGGGTATGTCTCTATCAGTTTTGCACATCTAGAGACTGAAATTCTTGCCCATTCTTCCTTGCAAAACAGCTGGAGCTCTTTGAGGTTGGATGGAGACGTTTGTGAACAGCAGTTTTCAGCTCTTTCCACATATTCTCCATTGGATTCAGGTCTGGACTGTGACTCGGCCATTCTAAGACCTGGATACCTTTATTTTTGAACCATTCCATTGTAGATTTTGCTTTATGTTTGGGATCATTGTCTTGTTGGAAGATAAATCTCCGTCCTAGTCTCAGGTCTTTTCATCCAGAATGGTCCTGTATTTGGCTCCATCCATCTTCCCATCAATTTTAACATCTTCCCTGTCCCTGCTGATGAAAAGCAGGCCCAAACCATGATGCTGCCCCCACCATGTCTGACAGTGGGGATGGTGTGTTCAGGGTGATGAGCTGTGTTGCTTTTACGCCAAACATATCATTTTGCATTGTTTCCAAAAAGTTGGATTTTGTTTCCATCTGAGCAGAGCCCCTTCTTCCACATGTTTGGTGTCTCCCAGGGGCTTGTGGCAAACTGTAAACAAGACTTTTTATGGATATCTCTGAGAAATGTCTTTCTTCTTGCCACTCTTCCATAAAGGGCAGATTTGTGAAGTGTTGGACTGATTGTTGTCCTATGGACAGACTCTCCCACCTCAGCTGTAGATCTCTGCAGTTCATCCAGACTGATCATGGGCCTCTTGGCTGCATCTCTGATCAGTCTTCTCCTTGTTTAGAGGGACGGCCGGGTCTTGGTAGATTTGCAGTGGTCTGATCCTCCTTCCATTTCAATATGACGCTTGCACAGTGCTCCTTGGGATGTTTAAAGCTTGGGAAATCATTTGGTATCCAAATCCGGCTTTAAACTTCTCCACAACAGTATCACGGACCTGCCTGGTGTGTTCCTTGGTCTTCATGATGCAGAACCCTGAGACTATCACAGGGCAGGTGCATTTATACGGAGACTTGATTACACACAGGTGGATTCTGTTTCTCTTCATCAGTCATTTAGGACGACATTGGATCATTCAGAGATCAGAGATCAACTTCTGGAGTGAAAGGAAATGGGACGAATAATTTTGCACGCCCAACTTTTTAGTTTTATTATTACAAAAAAAGTTTAAATGATCAAATAAATTTCGTTCCACTTCACAATTGTGACCCACTTGTTGTTGATTCTTCCCCAAAAATGTAAAATGTTCTATCTTTTTGTTTAAAGCCTGAAATGTGCTAAAAGGTTGAAAAGTTCCAGGGGGGCGAATACTTTCGCAAGGCACTGTATAACCATGTAACATTTAATCTCCCACATTAGATTTCTCATTAGACAGAAATTCCAGCACAGCCTCATTCGGCGCTATTTCTGGTAGGAGAGCAACCATGGTTTCCTGATCTAATATCTGAGCCTTACAGAGCGCTGGGAGTGAATCCACAGACCTAAGTGTGAAATAAACTCGTGACCGAAAATCAATGGATTTTCTGCAGAGAACAATGGAAATATTGAAGCCAGACGCTCCAGCCGGGACGTCACGGACCTGACCATTACCACAGGGAGTGCCGCTGCCAGATCCGGTTACCTTCACCTCTTTACAAAAGATCCCAGGAGTAACATGAGCCCTGTGTACATAAGGTGTTGAGTCAAGGCTCGGCTCCACCGGCCAAGAAAAGACCAGAAATAGTGTCTGCTTATAACTGATATTTGTGTATTTTATATCCTTATTTTATTCTTGTGTTTTATTGTTTTTGAATTACAATACAATTATACCCGACCCCCCCCCCCAAAAAAAAAAAAAAAAGGTATGACTGTATCAATCCCTCTATGTCTTAACCCCATCAGCCCTCCATGTCAGAACTCAGATCAGCCTACTGTGCCCCATCAGACCTCAGATCAGCCTACTGTGCCCCCATCAGACCTCAGATCAGCCCACTGTGCCCCCATCAGACCTCAGATCAGCCCACTGTGCCCCCATCAGACCTCAGATCAGCCCACTGTGCCCCATCAGACCTCAGATCAGCCCACTGTGCCCCCATCAGACCTCAGATCAGCCCACTGTGCCCCCATCAGACCTCAGATCAGCCCACTGTGCCCCATCAGACCTCAGATCAGCCCACTGTGCCCCCATCAGACCTCAGATCAGCCCACTGTTCCCCCATCAGACCTCAGATCTGCCACTGTTCCCCATCAGACCTCAGATCAGCCCACTGTGCCCCCATCAGACCTCAGATCAGCCCACTGTTCCCCCATCAGACCTCAGATCAGCCCACTGTGCCCCCATCAGACCTCAGATCTGCCCACTGTTCCCCCATCAGACCTCAGATCAGCCCACTGTGCCCCCATCAGACCTCAGATCAGCCCACTGTTCCCCCATATCAGCCCACTGTTCCCCCATCAGACCTCAGATCAGCCCACTGTTCCATCAGACCTCAGATCAGCCCACTGTTCCCCCATCAGACCTCAGATCAGCCCACTGTGACCCCATATCAGCCTACTGTGCCCCCATCAGACCTCAGATCAGCCCACTGTGCCCCCATATGAGCCTACTGTGCCCCCATCAGACCTCAGATCAGCCCACCCAGCCCCATAAGCATAAAATAAAAAACTCTCTTACCTCTCCTGCGCCGTAGCTCCCCTCCGGGTCCGGCGCTCCTCTCTCTTCTAAGGCCAGCGCTGCACTGTCAGGTCATAGTGCGTGCAGTGTCAGGTCATAGTGCGCGCACCACAGCCTGACGCTGTACGCGGTCAGGACAGTGCAGCGCCGGCCCAGAGAAGACAGGAGCGCCGGACCCGGAGGGGAGCCGCGGCGCAGGACAGGTCAGAGAGTTTTTTTATTTTATGCTTATGGGTCTGGGTGGGCTGATCTGAGGTCTGTTGGGGGTCCGTCACCTGATACATACAAGTGAGCGTTTCCATAATGGAAGCGCTCACTTGTATCCGCTTTATAAGACCCACCGCAATTTTCCCCCTACATTTGGGGGGAAAAAAGTGCGTCTTATAAAGCGAAAAATACGGTACTTCGGAATGGAGATTGCTTCCCTTAAAGGGGTTCTCCGGGATTTATTTAAAATAGCTGCACAGCCGTTAGCAGTGCATGCACACTTAGGCCTGAAGCACACGACCATATGTATTTTGCGGTCCGCAAAAAAATACAGATGGCGTCCGTGTGCATTCCGTATTTTGCGGAACGGAACAGCCGGCCCCTAATAGAACAGTCCTATCCTTCTCCGTAATATGGACAATAATAGGACATCATCTATTTTTTTGCGGAACGGAAATACGGACAGACGGAAATGGAATGCATAGGGAGTACCTTCCATTTTTTTTGCGGACCCATTGAAATGAACGGTTCCGCATAAAAAAAAACAAAAACGAACAAACATGAAAAGAAAATATGTTTGTGTGTATGAGCCCTTAAGGGTGTATTATTAGACACTCCGATGAAGCAGACGATTGGACAGTGGTTTGCCGGCGGTAGGTCGCTATAAGACGGCGCGATCCGCTGCCGGCAAATCCTGATCTAAAAGATCCATTCATTTCTATGGGGCTGCCGAAAATTTCTGTTGGCGCATAGAATGGTTCCTCAGTCGCTATTATAGAAATGCTTATTCTTGTCTGCAGTAGGACATGTTCTAAAATCTGCAGAACAGCCACATGGATGCAGACAGCACATGGACGGCGCTCTCCGCAATTTTTCGTGGCTCATAGAAATGAATGGGTCTGCATGTCATTCACAGAAAATTCGGATAAAACGCAGACCTGAAATACGATGCACAAGGCCTTAATATAATTCGGCATCGAAAAAGATGTAATTTACTTTCTCTGGCAAAACTGCGCCCATGGGGAGGTACTCCCTTTACTTCATCATAATAGCGCCCCCTGGGGTTTATTCTGTATAGTAATGTGCACATCCACTTACTGAAAGGGTTGCACGTGCACAGTTCCATCCTTCAACTGCCACCAGCTGTTATACTGTTATATACTGTGACAGTTACAGGGCAAAAGCTGCAGCAGAAAGGACACACCCCCTGAGCTGTGATAGGGAGATAGCTGTAGCAGAAAGATCATGCCTCCTGAGCTGTGATAGGGAGATCTCTGCAGCAGAAAGGACATGCCACCTGAGCTGTGATAGGTAGAACGCTGCAGTAAAAAGGACAGTCCCCTGAGCTGCTACAGGGAAAGAGCTGCAGCAGAAAGGACAGTCCCCTGAGATGTCATAGGGAAAGAGCTGCAGCAGAAAAGACAGTCCCCTGAGCTGTCATAGGGAAAGAACTACAGCAGAAAGGATTCACTCCCTGAGCTGTGATAGGGAATGAGCTGCAGCAGAAAGGATTCACTCCTTGAGCTGTCATAGGGAAAGAGCTGCAGCAGAAAGGACACGCCTCCTGAGCTGTCATAGGGAGAGAGCTGTAGCAGGCGGCTTTCTCCTCTCTCCCCATTGAAAACAGAATCTGCATGTGTATGGGGGAGTCCTGAGAGGTCGTTGTCAGCCGAATAGATGTATGGGCAATTCCAGATTTGCCATACCCCCTCCTTGTACTTTTTTTAACCCTACGATTATCATGCAGATACGGTGTATGTATGACACAAGCCCCATAGGGCTCCAATACCAGCCATAGTGTCTCAGTGCCAGCAGTACAGTTCCCAGCACCCACACTACTGCCAGTGCCAAACACTGAGCCCCCAATGACGTTTAGATTTTCCAGAAATTCGCTACGTAAAATTGCAAACATATATATCCTAGCTCTGGACCCCCTAGTCATTAGGACAACAGTAATAATATCTATCCTGGTGTGTGTGTGTATATATATATATATATATATATATATACACTCACCGGCCACTTTATTAGGTACACCTGTCCAACTGCTCGTTAACACTTAATTTCTAATCAGCCAATCACATGGCGGCAACTCAGTGCATTTAGGCATGTAGACATGGTCAAGACAATCTCCTGCAGTTCAAACCGAGCATCAGTATGGGGAAGAAAGGTGATTTGAGTGCCTTTGAACGTGGCATGGTTGTTGGTGCCAGAAGGGCTGGTCTGAGTATTTCAGAAACTGCTGATCTACTGGGATTTTTCACGCACAACCATCTCTAGGGTTACAGAGAATGGTCCGAAAAAGAAAAACATCCCAGTGAGCGGCAGTTCTGTGGGCGGAAATGCCTTGTTGAGGCCAGAGGAGAATGGGCAGACTGGTTCGAGCTGATAGAAAGGCAACAGTGACTCAAATTGCCACCCGTTACAACCAAGGTAGGCAGAAGAGCATCTCTGAACGCACAGTAACGTCGAACTTTGAGGCAGATGGGCTACAGCAGCAGAAGATCACACCGGGTGCCACTCTTTCAGCTAAGAACAGGAAACTGAGGCTACAATTTGCACAAGCTCATCGAAATTGGACAGTAGAAGATTGGAAAAACGTTGCCTGGTCTGATGAGTCTCGATTTCTGCTGCGACATTCGGATGGTAGGTCAGAATTTGGCGTCAACAACATGAAAGCATGGATCCATCCTGCCTTGTATCAACGGTTCAAGCTGGTGGTGGTGGTGTCATGGTGTGGGGAATATTTTCTTGGCACTCTTTGGGCCCCTTGGTACCAATTGAGCATCGTTGCAACGCCACAGCCTACCTGAGTATTGTTGCTGACCATGTCCATCCCTTTATGACCACAATGTACCCAACATCTGATGGCTACTTTCAGCAGGATAATGCGCCATGTCATAAAGCTGGAATCATCTCAGACTGGTTTCTTGAACATGACAATGAGTTCACTGTACTCAAATGGCCTCCACAGTCACCAGATCTCAATCCAATAGAGCATCTTTGGGATGTGGTGGAACGGGAGATTCGCATCATGGATGTGCAGCCGACAAATCTGCGGCAACTGTGTGATGCCATCATGTCAATATGGACCAATATCTCTGAGGAATGCTTCCAGCACCTTGTTGAATCTATGCCACGAAGAATTGAGGCAGTTCTGAAGGCAAAAGGGGGTCCAACCCGTTACTAGCATGGTGTACCTAATAAAGTGGCCGGTGAGTGTATATATATATATATATATGCGCCCTATAGGTCAGAGCCTTAGTGTAAGAACATGCAGTGACTCCTATGTGGATCCTGAGAGAAGCAGCAGCTGCAGAGGACTCCATTGCTACAATACAGGGACTACAGGCGGGACCGGTCCCGTTCACACCGCTGGAGCCCCCGCTGATCGCTGTCCCTTTCATCACCTCCACGTGTCCACCAACAACACTCCGCTAGCTTCCGGGTATGGTCGGCCACTCCCCCTCGCCTCGGTATTGGACTAATAGACTGTGTGGGCTTCCGTGATTGGTCAGAGCGCGCGGGTGACGTAAGGGGGGAATCCTCTGGACTCAGACAGGTGGAGAAGTGTTTATTGTAGCCCAGATCCGCCTGACACCCGGAAACTGACACCCAGCTCACCCTGTACTGTGTATACATCTCTCTGCCCACCTCACCCGGATTATGGAGGCGGGTCATCGGCTCACTCACTGCCCTGAAGGCTGTGTCTATTGAGGAGGATGAGAAGACCCCCGAGACCCCCCTAGAGTCTGCAGGTGACAACCCCCCTCCAGTATGCACCCTGCCTTGTGGCTGGCACTGGGCCTCATACAGGTCCTGCAGGTGAGTTACTAATGTCCAGAATAGTGGCCTTCAACCTGTGAAACTACAACACCCAGCAGAGTTGTGTCAGGATATGCTGGGAGTTGTAACTTCACAACCACTAGAAAGCCTTTGGGCTGATACCTCTGGTCTAGAGCACCAGTCTTATACTGGCGACAGGGCTGCTGGGATCTATAGTTCTACAAGTCCATGATTTCTGGGATCTGTAGTTCTGCCACTAAACAATTGCTGGGATCTGTAGTTCTGCCACTAAACAATTGCTGGGATCTGTAGTTCTGCCACTAAACAATTGCTGGGATCTGTAGTTTCTGCCACTAAACAATTGCTGGGATCTGTAGTTCCATTGCTGCACCATTGCTGGAATCTGTAGTTCCACTACTAAATGATTGCTAGGATCTGTAGTTCTGCCACTACACCATTGCTGGGATCTGTAGTTCCACCACTGCTGGGATCTGTAGTTCCTCCACTGCTGGGATCTGTAGTTCCACCACTGCTGGGATCTGTAGTTCCACCACTGCTGGGATCTGTAGTTCCACCATTGCTGGGATCTGTAGTTCCCCCCACTGCACGTTGCTGGGATCTGTAGTTCCCCCACTGCACCGTTGCTGGGATCTGTAGTTCCCCCACTGCACCGTTGCTGGGATCTGTAGTTCCCCCACTGCACCGTTGCTGGGATCTGTAGTTCCCCCCACTGCACCGTTGCTGGGATCTGTAGTTCCCCACTGCACCGTTGCTGGGATCTGTAGTTCTGCCACTGCACCGTTGCTGGGATCTGTAGTTCCACCGCTTCACCATTGCTGGGATCTGTAGTAGGAGTAGATCTTGATGCGTCTCCTGTACTGATCTCTATGATAAATATGCTGGTTACACGGGATGTCAGAGCTGTCATAGTCCCTTTATAAATGTGGGGCGTAGAGATGAGTGACATGATGTCGGAGCCGGAGTCCACTGGCCAGTAAGCAGTTAATCCATGTCCCTGCCCAGAGATTAATATCTGTCAGGGCTTGGTTTAACCCCTTCCTCTCTTCTCTGAAGCTTAATTAGTAGATTTTAATTGGCTGCCTTGTCCTTAAGGCGCAATTAAAAGAAAAAAAAAATCCATCACATTATCCCTGCCCCCTGGGGGGGGGGTCAAAAATCCGAAAGGAAATGTAAAAATGAGTCATGCATTCTCCGTTTTCAAGATCTCTGCTTGCTGTCATGAAGTCTGAACTTTCATTATTTACTGCCAATGAATATAAATTCTTCCTGTTCACGTGGTGGACCCACAGGGGCCACGGCTCTGATAACCGTATACTAAGGCTGGGGCTACATGGCGATCTTGACTGCGTCATCTGCTTCCAAAACTTCTAATCATTGTGAAAGTGAATGGAGTTGGGTTGCGACTCGGGTTTGCCACAAAAATACAGTCACAAGAAATCTAGCTGCTCGATGTAGTAAAAGTGCCATGTTTGATTTCATCATGGGTGTTGCCGTCAAGACCGCTAAGTAGCCCCACCCTTAGGCCTCATGCACACGACCGTATTTTTGGTTGGTGTCCGATCCACAAAACAAAAAAAAAAACGGATCGGAAACAGGCCAATCATTTCTATGGGTCCGCAAAAAAAAAACGGACAGCACTTCTGTCATCCGTGTGCAGACTGTATCCATGCAGCTGCAAATGATGAAACCGCTCCTATTCTTGTCTGTTTTGCGGACAAGAATAGGCATTTTTACAGTGGATCCCTATTTAGTGGATACGCGATTTGTGGACTGTAAAACGGATACGGTCGTGTACAGGAGGCCTTAGAGTATGTTCATACACAGCAGATTTGTTGGCAATATTCAGGTTCGCATCTGAGGTGCATTAATATGACAAAAAACATTCTGGAAGAGCCGGATCTGGCATATGCTGGACACCAATGGCGCCCGATGAATCGCCGCTGATGTAAACACGACCTAAATGGTATTATTGTGGCGGAAAGCACAGAGAAATCTGCTTTGTGTGACTTCAACCTAATTATCGTATAATGAGGTTCCTATTGAATGACAGCAAGCAGAGATCTTGAAAACTGAGAGGAACTGGTACAGAATGTATATTGAGAAAAAAATAAAGAATTTTATCTAGAGTATCCCTTTCCTGTGCCACTGATCCCTGTCTGTCCCATGTATTTGGTGTAAGGCGGCCTTGTTGTCCTAATGTAGGCCACAGTGTTGTATCTTGTCCAGCAGCGGCCATTGGACGACGCAACCATGTGACCTTACATCACTATGGGCGCGCCGTTACCGAGGCCTAGTAAATACACTGCGGCAATGGAGATCAGGAGTGAGGGACTGGGACATTTGTGTGGTAACACTTCTATTTTTGACCCCCTAAAGATCTTAAAGGATTTTTTTTAATGGTTCTAAATGAATTTCAATATGACTTAAATTGGAAAATGAACCAAATTTAATGGTACGGTAGTAAATTTTGTGCAGTTTCCACGTTGGCAATGCCCGCCACCCATTTCTGTTTGTAATATATTGAGCCTCCATTGTCAAAAGGGTCTAAAAGGGAATCAGTCTTTGTTGCCCATGGCAACCAATCAGAGCCCAGCTTTCATTTCTGAAACTGCTCTGGGGAAATGAAAGCCGAGCTGTGATTGGCTGCTTTCTTTCAGTCAGTTTTGATTGGTCTGTCCTCCTGCGTATTCAGCATATAGCGCGCCTCTGCTGTGTAATACAAAGAGTATCCGATTCTCTTATGGAAACTCTGCTGCCCAAATCAATATTTGCTCCTGCCAGTGATTCAGGAATTCACACCTACGGGCTCAGTATTCAGAATGTAAACCTGCTTAAAGGGGACTTCCACCTGCAAAGTGCCTATGCCTACAAGTCTGCATCCATGGGGATGTGTAACATTAGAAAATCAGCACCACTTTTGTCCTGTGGCTGCTTTGGGTATTGCAGGACGGTCTCTTTCAAGTGAATGAAGCTGAGCTATAATGCTATACGCAACCTATGGACTCCCAGATTAGAAATAAAGGGATTTTTAACTTAAAGGGGTTGTTGCAAAATTTAAGGGGGTGTGTCAAAAAGGTGATCGATGGGGGTACAGGGTATCGGACTTGAGGATAGGTCATCAAAATTGAACTCCCAGAAACACCCCTTTAAGTCTTGGGGGACAACCCTTAAAAGTGCAGTGTGTATTGAAATTGCCTACTTGCTGACAGTTTCTCCTACGTCATCCTGCCACTTTGATAGGAGACTTTGCAAAACAAATACATGGCAATCTCATTGTCTGGGATCGCTGAACTTGTAGTCCCCCTCAAAGCCAGTGCTGTGGAACCACAAATCCCAGCCTGCCTTGGCAATAGTAAGATTTTGATGGATTTATAATCTATTTTCTGACCCACTATTAGGACGCTATAATCGCATACGGTCTTGTGAACGCCGTGTAAAAGAGAATCTGCTGGACTTGTGTCATTCACTTTTTCTCCCGGCACGAGTCGACATCATGAAGTCAGGGGGGCTTCTGGGGGCGGTATCCTGATTGCACATGTCATCCCGTGTGTTGCACCAGTCCAGTTTCACGTGTGTCACCCCGGGTCATGTGTCTCTTGTGCGTTTCTATTGTCTCAGGCGCCTGGATTAATCCACCCATTGTGCAAAACAGTGCAGAGAGCAGGTGTGCGAGCCGGAGCTATGTCCGCCGCTGAAGTTCGTTTCAATGGGTCGGTATATAGAGAGCCCGGGTACTGTCTGCTGATAGAAGTGCTGCCTCTGCAGGCTAGGGTGTAAATTAAGCCTCATTCACCCGTCCGTGTCCGTGCTTAAGGCCTCATGCACACGAACATATATTCTTTCTGTCCGTTCCGTGTTTTTTTTTGGCGGACCGTATGCGGAACCGTTCATTTCGATGGATCCGCAAAAAAACTAAACGGATGGCCTTCCGTTTCCATATGGCTGTAATTCCGTTCCGCAGTGATGCCCCCTGGTGGCCATTGAGTATACACTGTAAATGACCTGTTGATAGATTTTCCCCCCAGTCCAGGGGTAAGATGGCCGACTGGTCACAACAACCCGCCCACCTGTCTGCATGAGTTCAAAGGGGACTCTTGTTTTTCCACTTTGACTGTCGAGCATTTTGCCCAGCGGAGCTTTGAACATATATGTGCAACACACTGCTCATCCTGAGCTTCCTGGTTTGTGAACAGAATGCGAGGAATTCAGTAAACACTGACATGCACAAAAGCAAGGCAAAAGAGGGCTTAGGGGCATGTAACTGCATGAGGACTCATGCGCACGAATGTATTTTCTTTCCGTGTCTGTTCCGTTTTTTTTTTTTTTTTTTTTTGCTGACCATATGCGGAACCATTCATTTCAATGGGTCCGCAAAAAACAACAACAAAGTTACTCCATGTGCATTCCATGTCCGTATGTCCGTTCTGCAAAAAAATGTAACATGTCCTATTATTGTCCGCATAATGGACAAGGATAGGACTGTTCTATTAGGGGCCAGCTGTTCCGTTCCGCAAAATACGGAATGCACACGGACGTCATCCGTATTTTTTTTTGCAGATCTGTTTTTTTGCGGACTGCAAAATACATACAGTCATGTGCATGAGCCATAAATCTGTGAAAAGGTGGTTAGTAATACCTCCGTAAAGATGTCCGTGTTGGCTCCATGTGTCCTTTTTTTTGCTGACATGTGAATGAGGCTTTACAGGAGTATGCCTGAGCCTCGGATTCAACCTGAAGCATTGATAGGATGGGGCGGGGGGGGGAATTGCCTGTGTACTACTGACGGCATGTATGAACCCTGCCTAAACATGAGGTGTGCCTTACGGCAGGTGGGCAGGGCGGCAGGATTGCAGTTTTATAAAATGCTTTTTTAAAAATGCAGTTCCCCAGTGACTAAGCACCCAGGAAGGCCTATACAGAACTGTGCTTGAGGGACTAGAGGGGAAGACAAATATACAGAGCTGGGAACATTAGTATATCGTACAGCTGTCCTCCTGGTGACAAGTTATTTTAATTTATGGGCATTGGACAGGTGCCCAGTATTGTACGATAATTTACAGTGCAAGTTCAAGGTACAATTAACCTATGTTACATTACTTATCCTGAGTTACATCCTGTCTTACACTCCAGAGCTGCACTCACTATTCTGCTGGTGCAGTCACTGTGTACATACATTACATTACTTATCCTGAGTTACATCCTGTATTATACTCCAGAGCTGCACTCACTATTCTGCTGGTGCAGTCACTGTGTACATAAATTACATTACTTATCCTGAGTT